>CAMOHE010036200.1:0-12786 GCA_946598075.1 Artocarpus hirsutus
GGCGGAGGTCCACGGCGGCGTCTGGGCGGAGAAGACGTCGGAGGAGAGCTTGGCGAACGGATTGAAGGCTGAAGAGGGAGAAGGAGAGGGACGTGACGAAGCGAGAGAAGAGCGAGACGAAGAAGCCGGTGACGGTGGTAGTGGCGGCAGAAGCGGAGGTTATAGCGGCGGCGTGAGAGGAGGCAGAAGAAGAAGAGAGGCGATGGAGGTCGGAGGTTGAAAAGTCACTAGCTTTGGAGATACACGTTGGGGGTGATGTTTGAGGAAATTAAAAAAAACATTTATCCAGACCAGGGTTATTAATCCCATGTATTTTAGGAGGAGGATTATTAATCCCATCAAAGTGGGACTATTTGGACATTTTTAAGTTACCATCCAACATAGGACCAGGATAATTGATCTTCGTCCTAGTCCCATGTAATAAACAAAGCCTTGCGGGTTAATTTTACTCGTCATGTCAATTATTGTAAATTTTCAAATGGCATAATAATAAATAAGGTAAATTGCTTGAAGGTTTCCAAACTCTTTAAAAGGATTTAATTTAGTTCTCGTATTTTTCCATTTAGGGGCAAAAGAGCTAAAACTAATAGACATCTAATCACAAGAGTCGCATATGTGAATATTAAAATATTAAAAGGTTATTCAGGTAAATCTAATTCCTTAACAAAGGTTAGAAAATGAAACCAATTTAGAACAAAAGATAAAAAAAGGAAAAAGAAAGGAAAATTAGAGAAACTTTTCTAGGTAATCTTTGTAGTGGTTTTTTTAAAATAAATGACCATACTTTTTAAAAATTAGATAAATGACTCCTCCTTATTAGTTACAAAATCAAAATAACAATAACCTTTACTATTATTAATCAAAATGATGTTTATTGGCACTCCAAGTGGCCAACTTGACGAAATGTGGCACATATAATGTCTAGAGATATTGTATAGCGAGAGAAGAAAAAGAAATATGGTTTACGTTTTTTTAGGGTTATTATTTACGGGTTTATTAATGATAACTTGTGTTTATTAATGATAAATTTGATAAATAATGTTGTGCTTACAATGTCTAAAGATGCTATGCAGTGAGAGAAGACAGAGAGAAAAAAAGACAAAAAGTTTGGGTTTGGAGTTTTTTAAGATTTGTTATTTACGGGTTTATCCTAAATACATATGGAGCAGAAGCTGCTAGAGAAACCATCATTAGGGAAATTACTAATGTCTTCAAATCCTACGGAATATCCGTCAATATTCGGCACTTGACACTTATTGCCGACTTTATGACCTACACCGGCGGATACCAGCCCATGAGCAGGCATGGCGGCATAGCAGACTCGGTCTCCCCTTTTAGTAAAATGTCTTTTGAGACAGCTTCCAAGTTCATAGTTGAAGCAGCCTATCATCGTGAAATGGATGACTTGGAAGCTCCATCTGCTAGAATATGTCTTGGATTGCCCGTAAAAGTTGGTGCTGGGTGTTTTGACTTGATGCAAAAGTTAGAAATTTGATGTAAAGGCTCTATCTTAAAATTTAATGGAATCTCTACCATGTCAACTCTTGTTTGCATGCATTCTATTCGTAAATAATAATAATAATAATAATAATAATAATAATAATAAAATTGCCTCGTAATATTTTTGGCATTGTGTGCTATAAGTTCCGCTATTTCTTGTTGAGGGAATTAGACAAAATACTATTTTGAGGTCAAATTCTTTTCAGACATGAAAAATATCAAAAAATAGAATTTATATTATTGGCGTCCTAAACAAGCAAAAAAAAAAAAAAAAGAAAGAAAGTTGCAACCTTATTTCTTCTTCTTGTTGTTGCAATGTTTTATGGGAATTAGTCATTTTTAATGAAATCAGAAAAGAACCAGAGAATCGAATGAGTTTCTTTCTCGAACTGGTTTTTGTGGTTGGCAAATTGTGAAGGATCTTTGTCTTTATTCTGGTCTTGGATGTGAAATGGGTCAAAGAAAAGAAAAACATGAATCCAAGAGTTCCCATTATGTGCTGGTAAATTTTCTTTCTAGTTTGAATTGAAATATTTGCTAGATTTGTATCAGGTTTAGAATTAGTTTATTTCAAAAGAACTTGTAAAAGCAAAAAGCTGTTAATTTTTTAAAACCAAATAAGTGGAAAACACCTTATTTTTAAAGCAAATTCAAATAGGCTGTGCTCGGCACTTGTTTGATATGAAATTCAACCTTCAAATGAGCTCAAAGTCGATGGTTAGCAACAAAACATTGTTTGCATTTCAAAGGATCGAAATATCCAATCTCACCAAAACCATGACTATGGCTAAAGTTGTGGCTGCACAAGTTTTTGGGGGAAAGAAAGTTTTAACTTTGATACAATGATAAAAATATCGATATCAGTGGAAGTATCAATACTTTAATTTTACGAAAATTTTGAAGAAAATATCAACATCAGTGGAAATTTTGACAAAAATTACATAAGTTTTATATTAAATAATATATCAAAAATGATTTAAGATATAGTAAGCCCATTTGGCACAACTTTTGCTTATGCTTTTAGTTAGTACAAAAAGAAAAGCAAAAACTGTAGCTTGTTAATGAGTGTTTGAAACCATATTTTTAAAAAAGCTTTAATGAGTCAAAATAATTTTAATTTTTTAAAAAAAGTTATAAAAGTGTTGAAAGCCAAAAATAGCTTCTAGTAAGCCTCCCAAATAGGTCCAATAAGCATTAAAAAAACATAAATAAACATAATTTGTAAAATAAACTTCATACATATTAAATTTATCGAAACTAAAAAAAAGTTTTATGAGGCTCAAACATGGTTAAGATTTTATCTTGTTTTAAACAATATTAGTGTTATGACATATTATTTGAATAATGTTGATTATAGTTATTAATATGCTATATATAAGTTTATCGACTTTTTTCCATTATATTTTTATGAATGAAAAACTAAATTAAAGCACTTGTTTACCAAAAATAGTGGTATATTATATCATAGTTTCTATCATGGGAAAAAAGTTAATATGTATAAAACAAATATTTATTTATTATAAATATAAAATACTTAGATTATTTAAAAAAAATCTATTAAATTTTATAATTTTTAACATCATTGAAATTTTGTCAAAATTTCACCAATATATACCAAAATTTTATACAAAATATATTACAAATTTTTCAATATCGATATTGTTATCAAAATTTATCGATATTCTTAATATTTTGCCTAAATTGATAATATAATAAAAAGATATTTCCATATATCAAAATTTTCAAAATGTCTACCAAATTCCCCCGAAATTTTCACCCTTGCTTCAACATATTGTCATTATTATCGCTGAATATTGGAGGGCACTAATCAAACCACATTGTACGACACCATAAAAGCCAATGCATATCCGAACCAGTAATTATGAAACAGTAGTTATGTAGAGGTGGTGTCCGTAGAACATGTACATGAGCAGTGAATGATTAAAAAGGTCGTAATCATGATGAGGCAGGCTCAGCCCCATCATGGAGAGCACAGCAAACAGTTGCTTTGTGGTGGCCTTGATACACTTTGATATCTTCACCAGTTGACATTGACCAGAGCCTTGCTGTTGTATCAGAGGAAGCTGCTAAGGAGAAAAACAAAATTGAATATATGGCATAGTAAATTAACAATGATAGAAAAGCCAAGGCTCAAAGCAAATGAATTTGGTAGTGAACTGAGAAAAGATTTTAAAGCTGGTCAAGAAATAAATTTCCTGACAAGGTCCTTGGTCATTCGGTAACGATCATTGTCCTTGCAATCTTTTGGGGGGAAAAAAATGCTATGAACACTACTGCCGCTTAAATTTTAGTATCTTTTTTATTTTACTTATTAAATTTTAAAAATTATTATTTTATTTTATACAATTTTAAAACTTTTTATTTTGTCCCAAAAAGTTTAAAAATAATCATTAAGCCCTTGTTTCAATGCTTTTTTATTGTTTCTTATTTTTCAATTTTCAATTCAAATAGACATAATTAAGCTCACGTGATTTACACATGGATCACCTGTAAGGGTAAAATAAGATTTTATCACTCTCAAATTTTGTTTTACATTTACAATCTTATTTAATATTTTTTTATTTGCTCTCACTTAAGAAAGGTATGCATGCACGTTTCCCCTCAATATTATTCACTAATACTTTCTCATCTTTAATGTATAACTCATCTTCTTCAATATTCAAATTTAGATATTAGCAAACTATATCGACTTATTAAATGAGATAGGCATTATAAATAAGAAAAAATGTTCAGACAAATCCTTCCTAAATGAGAGTTTAGATAAAAAAAATAAAAAGGCGTCAAATGAGAATGTAAACGTGAAACAAAAATTAAGAGTGATAAAATCTCATTTTTGTCATTACAAGTGAACTATGTACATATCACATGGGCTTCATTTCGTCTATTTGAATAAAAAAATTAGAGACAGAATGAAGAGCTTTGAAACAAGGGCAAAATAATGACTTTTAAAATTCATGGGACAAAGTAAGGAGTTTTGAAAATTTAAGAAGTAAAGTGGTCATTTTTAAAGTTTACGAAGCAAAGTGAAAGAGACCCTAAAGTTTATAGACCATTAGTGTTAATAAAAAAAAAAAAAAAAAAAAGGGTCCTTTTCACATACGATGAAAGCCCTAAGACATCCCATCTCTTAAGAATCGAAATACCTGTTATAAGATAGGCACCATCCACGGAGAAAACACAGTCCCATACCCACCGTTGATGTCCTAGAAAGCACATGAAACAAGGAACAATAAAATGAATATGTTGGTAGGTAGTTAACAGTCGGATTAGGAATAGAAGTTCATATTTTTAAGCTGCAACAAAGGAGGCTACCTATTAAAGTCTTCTCCAATGTAAAACCGTCAACATTCCAAATTTTGACAGTGTGATCAGAAGATGCAGTGGCAAGATATCTAAAAAACACAACGAACATAAATAACCTAAATCATGGCAACAAAAAAGGGTAAACAACATGGAATTAGATTCGATGAAGAAACCTATGTGGTTCACAGAACTCGGGGGAAAGGAGACACTTGAGAATGTAACCGTTGTGTGCTTGTAGCTTATGAAGTGGCTCAAAGTTTGTCATCGTCTGTAAACGAAAAATGGGGGAATATTGAACAAGCCAACCATGAAACCAAGGTTGAATTGTATAATTGAGTGCATCAAGGTAGAACCTGTGTCCCCCGCAACAAGCGCCAAACATAGCATGTCCCATGATTATTTGCTGCAACTACCAAACTTCCATCCCACATAACAGTTAACGACCTTACTGCTGTATCCACCTCTGGCACCTAAGTCACCCATGGATCGAAAACAAATTCAGTAAAGGTGCTTTCGAGGGAAATAATCAGTTTAGGCTTGTCAACTTTTCCTGTGAAAATGGCTTTGCCTATTGCAAAAAAGTAACTTGTTGCATCAAGAAGCGCAAGTCTAATAGTTATGTTACAAGAGTGAATTCTAGAATTTTATAAAACAGTGCATTAATGATTTTGTGAGTGAATCTTCAATTCCTTGAGGTCTCATGGTTTGTCTATCATCCACATGAATTGCAAAGCAATACTAGAATATGCGGCTTCAAGTGACGCTTTTCATTTAGAATATTTTTCCTGTAGCCCCAACAAAATTGAAAACTTGGATCTAGAAACAAGGATAAATTCTGTGGGTAAACATTTCATACGAATGCATGACAAAGGTTAACAATTCACAGTTTCCAATAAAAAGCTCATGCACTAATAGATTAAAGTACAAAAATTGTACCAATTCACAGCTACACGAGTTTGCCGTCAAATCCCACACACGAATATTTCCATTTTGATCTCCAGATATAAGCTCTGTCTGCAAAACAAAACCACATATAGAGAATTTACTCAAATGTTGTTTGCATTCAAAGGCATTATAAGATGCAATCCATGTCTTTAGAATTGGTCTAACTTTTTAATCGAGTGAATCAGACATAATCGAAACTTGCCTAGATAAAAAGAAATACCATAAATTGGCTTTTCTGATTAACCAACAACCCCTCACCGCACACCACAAAAATGAAAGATTATGAAGCAATCTAAAAAGGAAAATACTGGAAGCCAGCATTTAACTGAAAAGACACCAGATAGAATAAGATAGAGAGACAAAGAACTCATGAAAACAACTTCACCTGTCCTTACTAGAAGAATCAACATTTTCATCCATTTTTCCAAGACACAGCAGTAATCAGAGACAGGCTAGCAGTTTAGGATAAAGGTATCTTCATTGCCTTAAGAAATGTTTAACGAACCTGATTTGGGTGTAGGACAACCGTGTTAACAGCAGCACGACTTTCATATTCCCTTTGACAACCTGGTGCTCTGCATTTTAGATTAAAATAAGTAACAAAATATCATAAACAATGGAAGTAATATTAGTTAATCAACATTACAATGCAATATACCTTGTATCCCAAATCTTTACTGTGCCATCCTCAGAACCTGAATACATCCATTTCCCATCACACTGAAATCCCACTGCCATCACATTATTAGTATGCAAATCGTAGCTAATCTCCTGTGTTGAAATCAAGAGACAATAATGGTTATCAGCTAATAGTTAAGGCAGATCTACTTCCTTTTTTCTTTTTTGTCCAAAAGGAAAAAGGGGACAAAAAAAGTGAAACCTACAAGGAACTCACCGGCTGAGGGCTGTTTGAATTAATATCAAACAATCGAATGTGAGGATTGCCAGCTGCAGCCAGGTATCTCTTATTCGGGCTTATCTCAAGCCTATTAACTTGCTAATTACAAATACAAAAATCGGAGCCAACAAAGAACAGAGGCGGAATAAGTAAAACCACAACGTCTCAAGTCAAAGTTTCTGAAAAATATTATCCAAAAAAGTAAAGGAATAGAATATGTCAAAATTCAACCACACATCATCCAACTAGTTTACTTAGCTCGACTAGAAATAGAATTCTAAAAACACTAACATAACATGCTAAAACTCAAAAGCTGCCCTTTCCCTCCATTTTCATAGAAACAACAGATGGCCAAGAAAAGCAAATCACATTAGCACATGCCGTATAATTTTGTAATAACTTCCTCAGCAGAATGTGAAAAATCACCTTTTGATCTTCCAGAAACAGAAGAAAAATTAGTAAGAGGCTATCAAGACAAATACTCAGGGTATCAAAAGTGATTTATTTTACTCCACTTCCTATCTAACCACATCAGTTTCTTCATTACTTATAACAGTTGTTTACTTGGGCTGTTAAAATATCTCCATGCTGTACATATTTGTTTCTAAAACTTCTTGAATTGACAAGTAATTTAACAAAATACCCAACTACCATTAACAGCCGAAACATACACAGGTATGCATAAATAAAATCTATAACCAATATCAATAATAACATGAAAAGCACAACATGGGCAGTTTTGATTCAACGGGAACATCTCCTATTAATCACCAAAACAGTAAATTTCATCTCCATTAACACTTTCCCAAAAATCAGAATGACACGAAATGTAGATCAAAATAGCACTAACCGAATCAGGGTATTGGATGGTTCGGTAACAACGGCCACTTTTGGCCTCCCAAAACCGAATAGTATGATCATAGCTCGCCGTTGCAAGTATCACCGACGGTTGGCTCATCTTTTAACCTCTTTCCAATCGGCACAAGGAAAAGGTTGATTGATCAATCAAATCTTATATACAATCAGTATTTGGGTGAGAAGTTCATAAAACATATGGGTGTTGTTTTAGAAGAATTTTGGTGGTCGTAACATTGGGGGTTGGGAAAGTTGGAAAATTGTTGGCATGGTGGGATTCGGATTTAGGGTTTTTAAGGGTTTTAGGAAGCTCCGGACTGGACTGTAGAGAGAGCTCATTGACCAAATTAGGTGCTTCAAAGAATCAAATGCTTCCTCCAAAAATAAAAAAAGAAAAAAAAAAGAGAAATAGATTAAACTTATTTTTTAGTTTTAGTCTAAATTTTATCATTTGACTCTTGTGTTCTACTTCAATCTGACTAATGTAAAACAAAGTAAAAAACTAAAGCTTTGAAGCTAAAATACTTCAGCAGTTAGAGCAACAGAATCATCTCAAAGAATCACTGACTTTCGACTTCTCTTGATCATTAGACTGTTTTCTTAGGTTCCAGAGATAACCCATATCTCAAAATATGCACAAGATTTCTGTCAGACAAGTTCCTAATCTCATTTACTTGTCACTTATGTTTAGCAATTAAAACAAGAGAATCATCTCAAAAGGACACTAACGGAGTGCAGAAATTAAACTTTCTTTTCCAATTGCATATTTCCTTAGCTTAAAAGCATTTACCTATTCAACGAGTAAAACAACAAATTCACCAAAAATACACGTCAAATTCAATTTTTTTTACTCGAAAACCCCAATTTTAGAGAGAGAGAGTTACAGAGTGCAAGCGAAGAAGAGGATGAAGAGAGAGTCGTAGTTGCGGGCGTAGTTCTTGACGTTTTCCTGGATGCGGAGGCGAGCCTGAGAGGTGGAGGAAGGGAAGGAGTAGGCGTCGGAGGAGGCAAAAAAGGCGGAGGTCCACGGCGGCGTCTGGGCGGAGAAGACGTCGGAGGAGAGTTTGGCGAACGGATTGAAGGCTGAAGAGGGAGAGGGACGTGACGAAGCGAGAGAAGAGCGAGACGAAGAAGCCGGTGAAGGTGGTCGTGGCGGCAGAAGCGGAGGTTATAGCGGCGGCGGACGAGGAGGCAGAAGAAGAAGAAGAGAGGCGATGGAGGTCGGAGCTTGAAAGGTCACTAGCTTTGGAGATACACGTTGGGGGTGATGCGTTTGAGGTAAAAAAAAAAAAAAATTTATCCAGACCCAGGGTAATTAATCCATGTAATTTAGGAGGATTTTTATCCATCAATGTGGGACTATTTTGGCATCTTTAGATTAATTATTTAGTTTAAAGTTATCACCAACAGTAAGTCCAGGATAATTTATCTTATAAGGTGTTTAGATAGGTGGTGAAAACTAGTGGTTAGAATCATTTTTATTGTAGTATGTGAGAGCTTTATATTCTAGTAATTTTTTTTATTGTTACTGTAGTATATAAAAACTTTACACTGTTTATAACTGAGTTTGTGATAGAAACCGCGTAGTGAGAACCACTACCAAACAGCCACTAACCATGTAACAAACAAAGCCTTAACCAATAATTTCACTCATCATATCAATTATTGTAAATTTTCAACTGGCATAAGGTAAATTGTTAGAAGGTTGCCAACCTCTTTAAAAAGACGTAACTTAGCTTTCATATTTTTTCATTTAGGTGCAAAATGGCTAAAACTAATAGACATCTAATCACAAGCCTTGTATATGTGAATATTAAAATATTAACAGGTTATTCTGGTAAATGTAATTTCTTAAAAAAGGTTAGAAAGTGAATCCAATTTAAAACAAAAAATAAAAAAAGGAAAAAGAAAAGAAAATTAGAGAAATTAGACTGGATAACCTTTTTAGCGGTTTTTTTAAAAATAAATGACCATACTTTTTTAAAATTAGACAAATGACCCTTCTTTATTAGTTATAAAATCAAAATAACAATAACCTTCACTATTATTAATCAAAATGATGTTCATCGGCACTCCAGATGGCCAACTTGATGAAGTGTAGCGTTAACAATGTCTAGATATTGCGTAGTGAGAGAAGAGAGAGAAATGTAGTTTGAGGTTTTTTAAGGTTTATTATTTACGGGTTTATTAGTGATAACTCGTGTTTATTAATGATAAACTCAATAAATAATGTTATGCCTACAATGTCTAAAGATGCTATGTAGTGAGAGAAGAGAGAGAGAAAAAGACAAAAAGTTTGGGTTTGGAGTTTTTTAAGGTTTGTTATTTATAGGTTTATTAGTGATAAACTCGAATTTATCATTTATAAATTCGATAAATAGTGTGGCGTTAATATTTGAAGATGTTGTGCAGTGAGAGGAGAGGAAGAGAGAAGAGAGAAGAGAGAAGAGAGAGAAACTTAAGGTTTGAGGTTTTTTTTATTGGTTCGTTAGTTATGGGTTTATCAGGGATAAACTCGACTAATAAATTATAGTTGATTAATAATTAATGAAAATTATTTTTATCATTTTGATTTTATAACTAATGAGAAGAAATTATTTGTCTAATTTAAAAAAATATGGTCAATTATTTTAGAAAAGCCTTTAAAAAGATCATTAATAAATAAGAACTCACAGACTGTTTGACAGGATGATTAGAACTGTTGGTTAGATATATTTTTACTGTAGCATGTAAAAGCTTTACATTGTAGTGATTTTTTCATTGTTACTATAATATATGAGAGCTTTACACTATTTATAATCTAGAAAGTAGTATGAACCGTGGTCCGGACTAAGTTGTCAAACACATTATCAGATTGAGCAAAAGAAAGAAACCTAGTTCGAGTAGGGGGCTTGTCTTCCTTCTTCTTCATCTTCTTCTTCCCCCCTCTCTTTTCTTTTGGCAATTTGTAGTAGGTTTGGGAGCAATGGTGGGTCTTGCAAGGGTCGCTATGCTCAAACGCAGTTGTGGCGAAATGGGTCTCATGAGGGTCGCCATGGATTCCGTTGGTGGCTGGTTGGTCGCTATGGCTCTCCCTCTCTCTTCCTCGTGGCCATTCGCCGCGGCAAGTTTGGCGGCAACGGTGGCTCGCTATGCTCGGATGCGGTGGTGGCGAAATGGGTCTCCCGAGGGTCATCATGGATTCCGACGGTGGTTGGTTCTTGATGAAATGGGCTTCAAATGCAAGGCCTTACGATATGTCTTCTCGATTATATTTAGTGAAGTTCACAATTTTTCTTTAGATTTGTTCACTAAAAGCTTCTATTTCTTTCTTCAATTAATATGCAAAGAGATGTATGGATGGTATATGTAACTTTTTTGCTGGATTATTGTAGAGCGAGCACCATAGGTTATTTAGATTAACTATTAGTGTGAGATGGTTGGGAATGATGCTGGATTCTTGTGTTTTAGTTTACTTTAATTTTTTTTTTTTAATGTTTTGATCTAAATAGAGATTGAAGGAAGAGAGGGTAATGGATTGTTATTTTTGGTGTATCATTTGTGGCTTTTGGTTTGCAAATGAGAAAGAGGAGGAAGAAAAATGAGGAATTTTCTCTCTCTTTTTGAAAAAAAAAAAAATTTGTTTTGTCTTTGGTTTTACTTTTTTTTGTCTTTGGCTTTACTTTTAATTTTCTTAAATAAAGGTTTCAAATTTATTTAGGGTTGTTTTGGTCTTTTTAGATTAAGTTAAAGTCATGTGAGGAGCACGTGGTTGAAATCCGTATCAATTTTAACGGTTGTCAGTTAAATTTAGCCATTTTACACTTAAATCAAAAGGTTAAAGCCAATTCAGGTAAAATTAAAAAAAAGAACAAAATTGTGGCTTTTTAAATGTAATACAGGTGGTACCTTTGCAATAGAAACATTAAAACTGACAAATTTTATCAATGAGGCACACATGATTTAATTTAAAGGTACCAATAATGAAAGTTCAAGAACTATTAGTATATCACTTAAAAGTTTAGAGACACAGCCAAAAGTAACATTAATCCTTTCAAAACATCAACAAAACAAAATTTTCAATTTATCAAATAATCCCGAATTAACACTTTTGTCCGTCAAAATTTCAACAAAAAGGAAAAAAAAATGAGAGTCCTTTAAGCACAGGGTCTTCATTACAAAATTAAAGCCTGCTGCTAAGCTCATAGTCTTTAGTTTTTTTTTTCTTTTTTCTTTTTTTGAAGTGGGGGCAAGAGTTTTATAGAAAGACAGAAGAAGTAATTTAAACAATATGAAAAATTTGAAACTCGTTCTTGGGATGTTTTGTTTTAAAATAGCGTAACTTTACAGGAACATGGTTTCTCCACGGCAAATGGCTCGGGTTACCACCCTTCACTTATCAATAGTGAAACCTCTACATGCAGCACAAGGTGAAGCTCCATCACCATCATCCACCGTCACAACGAATCCATCATTACCAACGGCCAACCTTCCTCCACACGCACGGCTCACCTAGCCCCACCTTCATTGTAACGCCCCTAAGTGGGGGTTAACAATATTATTTAAATAAAATAAAGATTAAAAAATAAATATAAATCATCAAAGTAATTTGTCTGGGACTTAAATAAAAACTCTCAAATTAAAATAAAAACATAAACAAATAAATAAACCACAGTTTAATGTAGCACCTTAAATTTTAACAATATACAACTGTCATCATCATCATTTCAACCCTCAACAAATCTTAATATAGTCACAGAAAGTAACAATGGATGCTTACATTATCATGAAGATCATTCTTTGCATTCAAAGCCATCCTAACGTAATATAGCTATCTAGCTTCTACAACTATTTTTCTTGTAGCCACCTCACACTTAGTGAGTCTTGAAAAGATGAACATATCAAGGAATGAGCGACAACATGCTCAGTGGAGAAAACCATTACTCACCTTAAGGTTTTAGTCTTACCACATTAAACTTGTATGGTTAGTTAATTTACATCATATACCAGATTATGAGGTTTATTATGATCATATCTCATGGATACCATAGTTAACCGTTACCAAGTTTCACACTTATACATATATACAAATATTACAATTCATCATTATTCCTAGGTATCCACATTAAATAAAGTAACACTCCACTTATCGAAACCCAAATGGGCATGCTTGGCCACCCTCCAAATATTCCGAGGGTATTTCGGTGAGGGAACATCAAGCCCCGAGTCCTCACCAAATCGATTCCTGTACAGTGCGTTCTGGGACTTTTGACCCAAGGAAGCGT
>CAMOHE010036201.1:0-19282 GCA_946598075.1 Artocarpus hirsutus
GAACCTCGACATCCTCGAGCGGAAGGGTGTGGTCGTCCCCTCTGAGGCCTACGTCTGCGGCGTGTGCGGACGCAAGTGTAGGACCAACCTCGACCTGAAGAAGCACTTCAGGCAGCTCCACGAGCGGGAGAGGCAGAAGAAGCTGAACCGGTTGAAATCCCTAAAGGGGAAGAAACGGCAGCGTTTTAAGGAGCGGTACATATCGGGGAACCACAAGTACAACGAGGCGGCGAGGGATTTGCTGACGCCGAAGGTCGGGTACGGGCTGGCGTCGGAGCTCCGGAGGGCGGGGGTTTACGTGAAGACGGTGGAGGACAAGCCGCAGGCGGCGGATTGGGCGCTGAAGCGGCAGATGCAGCACTCGATGGGCAGGGGGATCGATTGGCTGTTCCTGGTCTCAGACGATTCGGACTTTTCGGAGATGTTGAGGAGGGCTAGGGAGGCCAATTTGGGGACGGTGGTGGTCGGGGATTGGGACAAGGCGTTGGGCCGCCACGCCGATGTGTGGGTGCCGTGGATTGGGGTCGAGAATGGGGAGATTACGGAGAGCGATTTGGTGCCCAGGAGGAGGAGTGAAAGTGAAATAAGCGAGGTGTTTGATGATGATGATGGTTTTGATGTTGTTGGTGATCTTGATAGTGTTCTTGATGAGCTTGTGATGACAAGCGACCGCTTTAATGGCGTCCGGATTTCGGCGTTTTCGGAAGGAGAAGAGGAGAAAGAATCGGAGGCAGAGGAAATGGGTGAAGAGGATTATCTGTTTGGGGATAGTGATGATGAGGAAGACACGCAAGTGCAAGATTGGATTTTTTGACATGTAACTGAGAAAGAAGTAGCTAAAGCTACGTTCACAATGAGTTGGGAGGAATTGATGTTGAGGATGTACAGTTTTGATTGGTTTTAAGGATGGAGGTAATTGATTATGTTTATAATGTTTCTATGCTTACAGTCTTGCAACAAAATGATTTCCATGGAAATTTGCTAAAAGTCTGAGGTTTTGTCTTCTCTTTAGTTGCACATGATGCCTTATGGTGGCAGATACAATACAAGACGACAGATAGTTGATTAGATTGAGTGCGTTAGTTCAAAGTGTCTTCATTTAGAAGATTGCAATGTACTAATTCTAGGCATTTGCGTTTCCTCTTATATTACACTCGGGAAGCACAATTCTCCATATTCAGGTTGAACAACTCTTGTTTTGGCTAATGAAAGAAGAAGATGTAGGTTTCATGACTTGAATGAAATTGGATTTTTTATATAATTGTCCTGAGATAAAATTTGGATAAAATAGAAACATTTGGTGTCGGCACATGAAATTGGATGATTGGGAGAGTCGGGCATGAAAAGACATAATATGGCGTTTAGACGGTCCTCATAGGATCTGCCGCCATTGTAAAATGTATAAAACTACTGTTTTTTGGCTGAAAATATAAAACTACGTGTTTTGTTTGACAACTTGTTACAACTTATTAATTTTAATTATTATAATATAAAGTTTTCACATTATATAATATAATATAAAATAACAATATATTATAATAGTTTAGTTTTAATTATAAATATATCATAATATTTTGATTCTAATTATATAAAATAACAATATATTATAATAGTTTAGTTTTGATTATAAATATATCATAATATTTTGATTCTAATTATATAGCGTGAGTTATGTTCTCAAACACATTATATCAGACGTGCAAGTTTTCTCAACGAGCGTACCGACAGGAGGGGGTATCTAAGTTGAAGGTGATGAAAATTCCAACGTAGAATTGCCAGAGATGGCAATAATAACCTCTTTCTACATTATGTGATATGGCAGGTCTAATCAAAGTTGAATGTACTAAAAGGTTATTGCGTGATGACTTCTCCATTCAGGAGCATTGGACCACTGTCACAAAAAACACCTAAGAGAACAAGATTCTGAACAGATAAAATAAATGGTTCAGAGCTATCTAAAGCCATAGATGTCCGACATAGTGGACTGGGAGTGCTGTTATTTATTTATTTTATTTGAATAAAAAATAAATCATTGGTGCCATCTTGTTTTCTATTTTTCTGTATATAGCAAAAATTCAGGTGCTAGTTTATGAAAAGAAAAAGACTTAACCCGATTTTATTAAAAGGATGGGCTCAGTTTCACTCGTACGAGATCACGAGATCACGAGCTCACCGCGGCGCCATGATGATGAGGGTATGGTGTATTATCTCAAGGGGGAGTAGGGTATATGAATTTGTTACGGAACGACACAAATCTGTAATTTGCCTTCTATAGGGTGATAAATCCCTTTTAGCTCCAAATTTTTCGCGCAGTTGTTCTTTTCTCAATGTCTTGGATGATTGACTTCGATACTTAGGCCAGGGTTCCACATTGTTTGATAATCCTTTGTTCAGTATACAACATTGGATCCATGTTTTTCCGCCAAGCAGCCACTATTATTAACTTGAAAAATGGAACTGATCTAAACTGTACATATATTCTGCCTTCATTAAGTTTTAAGACAGATTATCATACAATGCGCTACATGGAACCAGTCAGGATAGTGAATTGAATCATGGACAAAAATTTCTCTGATATTTTCAAAATTTCTACTGAAATTTCTATAGTTTTGAGGTCCCAAGGTAGGGTGTAAAGGAATTTCCATGATATTTACTGATATTTAAAAAAAAAATTACAGAGAAGTGTCTTTTTTCTTTTTCACCTAAAGGATGTTTTGGGACTAAGAATTTTGAATTTCAGTGCAAATAAATGCTGGAAAATTTTGTCCAAAATACTAAAATTTAAGGAAAGTGTTGGTCAATATCATAATAAATCAGTAAAAATATCTATCTTTTAGAGGTTGTAGTGTATTTATTTTACATAACCTCAGCTTATATTAAAATTTCAGTATAAAATAAATATTCATAGTAGTCATAATTTTTTCTATATTCTCACTCGATATCAATATTATCTCTGAAATTTCTTTAAATTTCAAATATTAATTTTTCCACTGATACGATATTTTCATCCATGAATTGAATAATGATCAAAAAGTCTCTTGTATAAAAATTACAAATCTGTCTGGAAGAAATGAAAATCATGGTCCACAGCAAAATGAGTGTGGATCACCCCAGCACTGTTTCCTCTGGTCTCAAACGTTCTCAAATGTCTTCTAGGAAAATTTTTTATGTTGGTCCTGCTTTAAATATAAACACAACTAACATCGTAGAATTTTGATTAATTGTTTAGTTCATTCAGATTAATCATTCTCTATTGGGCTTTGTCTTGTACTCAATGGACAATAGTGAGTGCAGAGTGGTTTGAGGTTGTAGGATGTATCATGTAGCTATACCAACATCATCTTATAGCTTGTGCTTGTGGAGTTGTATCATGTAACGTTTGAATTTTGGTGATCCAATGAAATTCTAAGGTGTATATATGCGGTATTCAGAACTATATATGTTGGATAGCCAGGTGGCTCTCTGCAGAATTTTGTATCTATACGTATCTTCGCTCTCTCATTCCCCGGCCGACAGAAGTCGTTTTCAGCCTAGTGGGAAGGAGTGGAGGGCTTGCGATTTCTTGAGCTTTTGGAGGGTGATGATTTGGTGATGAGGAGGTCCAATTGTTCTCAAACCAACTCTCAACCAAGAAATTTGGTCTCTTACTTGTATATTAGATATCCATTCAAAAGCCCTTTTTCTCCTCACTAATTATTGTGCATCACATCATCTATTTTGGTGGGTGTGTTTCTAGGATTTCTATTTATTAATTTAGGTAAAACTTATGGTAGGACCAAAATATTGGTTTTAGTAGCAAGTCTTTTTATTTTAACTGTTGAATTTTTCAATGATCTGATTTATGACAAGAAATAGTATTGCATTACGTGTTGTAAATTTTTAACATAAATAGTTACAATCATATAATTGAAAAGTTAAATCTAACGGATAAAATAACAAGACTTACCGATAGGACCAAGATAAATTTCCTATTTTATTGTGAAGTAAAAGAGAAGAAAAAAATGAAGAATAAAGTTTTGATAGTTCTAAAAACATGCCGAAACAAACTGGGGGAACTTGGTTACACAAATCTATATTTTACATCAAATTTTAAACCGTTGTTAACTTCGTAGGAGGGGAATTAGAGTGAGTACCTATCTATCTCATGATCTACGAGTAACAGTATTATAGGTTCAATAATTTGAGGATTGGTCCATTAAATGAGGACAAAATTCATGGCGTGCTTAATGTCGAAATCATACGTGACAAATGTGAAACGACATCATGTTTGGATTGATGTATGTGGCATAGTTGGGGGAACGGCACGCTGACATGCCTATATGATGATAAGCCCTTTATAAATATATTTTTTGGTTATAAAATTTTGCTTTCTATATCATTATAATTATTATTTTGACATTTATAACCATATACATATAAGTTTGTAGGTGGTAGTTGTCTAGATCTACATATCATAAAAAGGTTAGAAATGGGTAGTTCAATCAGAATTTGGGACATTTAAGAGAGAGAGAGGGGGAGAGAGAGACAGAATTTGGGAATGGTCAATGCATTTCATGTGAAAAATCTTTCTGTCGTGAGCAAACGATATAAGGTTATAAGGCAGTAGCATTGGGCGTTTAATCATACAGTGTTCCAACATAATTTAATTAGAAGTTAAAAAAGAAGGGGCGAACCATCAAAGGGGTGTTTGGCAAAGTGGTTTCCACCACAATTTTAGTTATAAACAGTAAAAAGTTCTCACATGTTACAGTAATAAAAAAACAAATTTGCTACAGTAAAAAATTCTCACATGCTACAGTAAAAGTGGTTCCCACCACTCTCTCAAATACCCCTACAAATTAGTGTGAGAGATATGTCAGTTCAAAGAAACCAGCAAGAAATAAAGCGGCTTTTAAAGTACGAAAAAAAAAAAAATGCGTTTGAGTCAGACTCGAGAACTTGGGTAAAAATTAACACAGTTCCATCTAGTTTTTCTCTCTTTACATGTTTATGGTGTTATAACCCACCGGGAATAAAGGGACATGCTGTAGTTAGAAAAAGAAAAATAAACACAAAAGCAATAACTAAACATCAAAAATTAAAAGGCAAAAAAAGTAACCAAAAGACAAGTATTACCGTTTATTATCATTGAGAATATTTAATTTATAAGTATTTCTGCCGACTGAATCTCCGATTTGGGCAGTTAGGCGAACCCCCACGTCTCATATATAAATCATGCAACACAAGTCATCACTGCCGCCAAATTTAGAAATTGGGGGCTTAGTATACAATATGCCGCCTCTACTACCATTACCTTGTGGTTCTTCGTTGCCCATTTGTCACGTAGGGGATAATGTTATAGACATCAATAATCCTGAACGCTGCATACTAATGAAGAGTGATTTTTGAAAACAAAGCTATTTATGGATGTCTGCTTGTTCTCTGAACTATTTTTTTTAATTTTATATAAATCGTATGTTTTGTCTTTTTTAAAATTGTATTTAAACCCTCCATTAAAATTTTACATATCTTTTGTTTAATTATTTTTTTCAAGCTCTGCCCCAAACAAGTCCCACAAATATAAAACTTACCTTTTATTAACTGTGATGTTTAACACCAACCATACCTCCAACCATTTTTCCCACGCAAATGTATCCTTCAAGTCTATTCTATACTTATCGTACGTCATTTTGGCGGCCGTTTTCCTTTTTCCTTAATTAATGTAATGTGAATAAGCTCACTTGTAGATATGAGAAACTTAAGCTTGTAAGCAAACACAGAAGCATATTATTCTCTTTCTCTCTCTCTCTCTCTTGCCCTTTTCTCAAGGGCTCAAATATTACAACTTGGCACTTGCGTTCCTTCTTTTTATTTTATGATTGGAAAAGAAAATATTTGGAACACAAGTTGGCACAACTTGCCTTCTTTAGGATAATTATTATTATTGAGCTCTTTTCTTTTTTTCCCAGCGTCTGTCGAATTCTGTCGAATACAACAGCAAATTTTATCACTTCGTAATTTATTACTCCCATCTTTTCTTTTATTCTTCCTTTTGTCTTAAAACTGAGATGTGCATCAATGGACAAGATTTTTCCATTCCGTATAATACAATAATATATACCTCCAACATATCATGTCGAATATTACCCGGGCTAAGGCTTCATATATTTATTTTATATCTTATATATGTGTTCGTATTAATTATCATTTAGACGGCGAGACTTGTATAACGAAGTTTTCCAAAGTCTAGGAAACAAAATTGACCAGAACTTCCATAGGGTTATGGTTATCCACATATTGCAGCGCATGTGTCCCAGAAACTCCTAATAATTGGGCAGTCATAGTTTAACGCCCTCTCAACAGCAGGCAATGCGTACTCTTAAGTCAATGATCAAAAATCAAACTTGAATCAACAAATCCAAAACGGTCAAATAAGTAAGTTAGAAATACTTTGAACCAAAACATCAGATAGTTGGTAACTATTTCTATTTCAAACCCCACCAAAATAAATTAATATAAAAAATACAAAATAAGAAACCAAGGGTACAAAAAACCTTTGCTGCTTTTCACCACTAATTGGGGTTCGTCATTGCGTGGACGGAAAGTCATTCTTAAAACCCCCTCTGGCTAGCTAAGCTCCAATATAATTCATCCATATAAACATACATACATACATACATACATACATAGTAATATCACACATCCACATCCATCCGTCCATCAACCCACCGACTTTCTCTATCCAAAGAAAATGGCGATAAAACTATTCCCACAAAAGCATACCTCCCACGACAATCATCAAAAACATAGAGATTAAAAAAAAAATAACAACAGCAATAAAAAATTGGGATTATTATATGTATGGTCCAGTTATATATTTCCTTAGTTTGACAAACAAAATAAAAAAAGGCTTACCTTAGCACAAAGCAAGGGAGGGCTAGGGTGGATGGATGTTGGGTGTGTGATTGCGTACGTGAGGCGTAACCCTACACGTCGGCAAGTTATACACACACACACGCACACATCACATGCGTCCACCTCCACAAAACAAAATCCAAACAAAACTACGTCGGTTTGATCGGCACTACCTTCTTTTTTATAAATAAATCTCCAATGCGCCTTTTAAGACTCACTGAGCCAAGACATATATATATATAGATATATACATATGAGATATATACAGAGAGGGAGAAAAAGGAATAGGAATACATACATTACCAGTTTATAAAAAGGAACACAAAACACATACCATACCAAAGAGGGGGGAGAGAGAGAGAGAGAGAAATAGGGGACTGAAAGGTGGGAGGTGATGGAATATGTCGGCCAACTTTGGATTTATCTTAAAGGCAGATCAACGTGGCGGCCGTGGCCTTACGACAGAGTAGCAGCCAAGTAGGAAATATACTGATCATCAGAAAAAAACACAATATTTTCCAGCCTCGTTATATAATCCTCACCTCTCCACACCATTTCATTTCTTTGTTGGGGTGCTTTTCTCCCAAGCCCAAAAAAAATCCCAAATACATATCTTATAATAAGCCATGGAATTAGGAGATCATCAGTCCGAGTACTGTTGTTCGACTTCTTTGTCGACGTCGACTAATAACAGCGCCGATAAGCCCAAGCCTGTCAGGCGGCAAGCACATACTCATAATCATAATCATCAACATCACATGAATCAAGTACAATCATCGGAGAAGCCGTATAGGGGAATAAGGATGAGGAAGTGGGGGAAGTGGGTGGCGGAGATCAGAGAGCCAAACAAGAGGTCGAGGATTTGGCTAGGCTCGTACACCACCCCGGTTGCGGCGGCTCGGGCCTACGACACGGCGGTTTTCTACCTCCGAGGACCATCCGCTCGCCTTAACTTCCCAGAACTCATCTTCCAGGAGGACGACCGCCTCACCGACATGTCCGCGGCCGCCATCCGCAAGCGAGCCACCGAAGTCGGAGCCAAGGTCGACGCCATACAGACCGCCCTCCACGGCCACGCCACGTCAACGTCTCCTTCCAAATCGGCCGCTAATATTAATCCCACGCCCGACTTAAACGAGTACCCGGACCCGGAAGACTCGGATGAAGATCATTGAAAGAGATACGAGATTGTGAAGACTTTTTTTCTAATTATTAAAAATCAGCTGTTGTCTGTAATCTCTTCTTTTTTGTTCATGTTTATCTCTAGCTAATTTTGGATTATGATAATGATGATAATCTCTCTATCTTTTTCTAGATCATATCTTAGTTGATGATTTACAAGTGCAAGGAAGTGGAGAAACCGCGAAGAAGGATTAAAACGGAATTGAAAAGGATTCTGTTTTATTGGTTTTCAAGGTTGTTTTTTGATTGTAGCAATTACGAAAGCCGGCTGAAATTCTAATGAAGGGCCAACCTTAGCTAGTGAGCAAGTAGTTAATTTGTTGGTCGGCCAGAATTAATTTATCTTTGTTTTTTTTTTCTTTTCGTTCATGATTATATTCTTAACGTTGTAAATCAATTTTAGTCGTTTAATTATATTTATATGCAAGTAGTTCGTGACATTTCAACTTTGTTTTGGAGATATTAATTTCGATGAAGACGAAGAAGATTAACCAGTAGAAAGGGAAGACCCGCGTTAAAAGCAATCTTGTTTATAATAGTCGGCCGTGAAAAAATGTGTGAGTAGGCAAAAAAAAAAAAGCCCAAAAAAATTACGAATTATTAGTCGATGAGATAAGGCAAGAACCGGAAACCCATGACGTGCTAGTGGAGACCACAGAACGAAAGAAAACCAAAGTGAAGTTTTAGAGAGAGAGAGAGAGAGACAAAGTGGTCCTGATCATGCTACGGTGGAAGCTTTCGAAACGTTAATTTTTTTTCTGTTTACTGTTGAAAACTGATGGAATTGGAAGGTACTCAGTGGGGTTTTTTTTTCCTCTTGATTTTTCTTCCAACGTAGATTTCGATGTAGTTTTTCCAGGATGTAACTTTCTTAAGATTAGACTTTAGGGTTAAAGTTAAAAGAGTGTTGTAATCAGCTGTTAATTAATAAAAGCGATCTGTACGGGGACCAAAATCAGTATGCAATCGCGAAGTAATTAATTAGGCTTTCGCTATTGTTTTCCACATGGACGGTTCCTTTGTTGGTTTCTTGTAGCCAATATCTGCGGCGCTGCCTAACTGCCCTTTAATCAAAATTTGACTTTATTTTTTTTTTTCATTTTTCTATATTATAACTTAATTAAATCTACGCCGATATTGGATCTTGTGGATCTCTATTGCTATTAGTTTAATGGTTGTTGTTATTGTTATCGAGCATTATTTTCAAGGTGGAGTTCTATTCGTCAACCTGGGGAATGGCTTCTGTAGAAAAATGAAGATTAAAATTAAAAAAAAAAATACATGTGTATATTTTGGACATGATTTCCCTGTATAAAACAAGGAGTATATGATTAAGAAAGAAACAATAATGATCATTTTATTAATGATCGTGGATAATTCGTATCATTTTTTGTTATAACAAACACGTTTTCTTGTCTTTATATATATATATATATATAATTATTAACTATGTTTCTATCAGTGAACATAGCCAGGCACAAGGTTTTTCTTTAGGGCACCGTAAAAACTGCTATATTCACTCTTGCATCATATTTATACGAAAATTGCAGGTGTCTCCGAAAAGGGAGTAAAATCTAAAGAAATGCAAAAGAGAAAAGTTATATTTTAACCTAGAAGTCCTTCAATTATTTCTTTCGTCTTCCCACTTGAAGTATGCAAACAGAAATGCCACTCTTAATCAATTCGAAGAAATATTTTTGAGTTAGTTATAGCCCTTGTGGGAGATATTTCGACACAAAAGAATTTGGTTCAAATTAATTTTATTACAGTGTTTTCTCTCGTAAAATTTGAATTGTTATAATACCTTCAGTTCAAATTGTTAGTTCAAACCTATGTTTTTAAATAGGTTATCAGTGATTAATTACGAACTTAGCTGGGAGTTTCTACTTGGTTTCTATCTCTCTATTAAAAAAAAGGAGAACTGTTTTTGAAAATTTAAGAGGATGATTGGTATGCACAGAAGAATATGAATTTTGTGAATGGAAATTAGCAGTCACTCAGCTCATCAAATAATATTTTAACAATATTTGTGCATTTTACTTATGGAAAAATATGCACAGCAGAATATCAATTTTGTGAAAGGAAATTGGCAGTCAGTCAGCTCATCAAATGATATTTTAACAACAATATTTGTGAATTTTACTTATCGAACAACGGTATCCTTACATTTTCTTTTAGCAATTCTACGACCCCACACCAAGAAACCGATTCCCCAATAATCAAACATAATAAAAAAAAAACAATTTTTATGAAACCCAAAACAGCAGCCAACCTGCCCTATGTAGGCTTTAAAATATATATTATATATTAATTATAGTTCCTTATTTTAATTGTCATTAAGTTATGTTAAGAGCGGCATATGTCCCTGTCAAGAAAATCATTCGACAGCTAAATAAGTAATAAATGTGAAGCGTGGAATTAAACACAGTAAAGAAAAATTAGTGAAGCCACTCAACTTGATGGGCCGGCAATGCTTACTATTCTAACCATTTGCAAAAGCACAAGAAAATGACCATGTCAAGGAGTTTAATAACGTTTTAAAAATAGTTTTGGCCACTGTAACGAGGATTGAAGCCAAGAGCGCTCGTTTGAGAACTTGTTTCGGACCAATTTTATTGTAGTGTTTTTCTAATAAAATTTAAATTGTTATAATATTTAAAGTTAAAAACTATATTCTCAAACACCTTATAAATAATTAAACATGCTTCTAAAATCGTGCTGTGTACTAGAATCCGAAAATATTTTACCACATAACGCTCAAAATCCATTACTCCTTGAGATAGATAAAACTTCCCCTAATTAACATAAGAGTTAAACAGATTGTAACTTGAGAGGATATATGTTCCTAGATAGATGTTTTTCTCTTTAATTTGAAGGTGACAAGCCAGTGATGAGGCATCGCTCAATAGGAAATATATTCTAGCGTGATCTTGATTTTACTTGGAG
This sequence comes from Artocarpus hirsutus, assembly GCA_946598075.1. Lineage (NCBI taxonomy): Eukaryota > Viridiplantae > Streptophyta > Magnoliopsida > Rosales > Moraceae > Artocarpus > Artocarpus hirsutus. The sequence continues at coordinate 11,023 of CAMOHE010036201.1, forward strand.
CGAGGGGAAGAAGGTGACATGGATCCTTCCTTGTCAGATGAGTCATGATCATCTATTTGGGTGGTAGTGGATTAGGAATGGATATTAAATTAGGTATTCCTTATAATTAAATTCCTCCGCAAATTAGCCCCTCATCTCTTGATCTAATTAATATAAACATATGGCTTGTATTATCGCCAAATCAAACATTCTTATTGCTCTCTTGTTATAACATGCATTGGCTTGTTAGGCGACTTCTTTTATTTCTTCATCTATATAGGAGTGGTTTTACGGATAAAAAGCTTGTTTTGTCTATCAGACATGGAGACATATCCTAAGATTAATGTAAATTCCTAACGACACGGTCATCTGTTCTTATAAAATCTACCCACTTGCAAAATTTTTATCACGCGGTAAAATAAATAAATAAATTCTTACTGATTCTCTGCAATGCACATAAGGGCACGTGTACACGGGTCATAAATTGTCAGTAAGTTAGTATATACTAAAAAGAATGTTTCAGTATTCTCTGAATACATATATGTTGCCATTGTTCTTTAGGCCTTGAACTTACATATACAAGTGCTGAATAAACTTTTTCAGCAAAAAAAAAAAAAAAAAAGTACTGAACAAACTTGTAAGCAATATCAAGGATTTGAAATAAGAAAAAGAATATGCATGGATTGTCAATCATATGATTTATGATTTTTTACCAGTGATTGAGCAGTACCCATCAGATACTTACACTGCAGGTTTCAGATTATTGTTTCTGTTACATGGCTAAGCTGAAATGCCATGCATTATTTAGCATAGAATTATATATATATATATATGTACATATATATATATATTTATATATATGGCTACGTGATGACAGCACCGCTAGAACTAATAATAGTTAGAAACTGTTGCCAGCTAGCAAGTGTGAAATTGAAATGATGCGTGCAATACTATATATAATAATCAAATATTACTTCGAAAATGATTTCTGAAAAGAAAAGAAAAAAGTTTTCGATATGTTTTATAGTTGTGTAATGTGGTTATATAGCTTTTCGTATGCATCTCCTTTTAAATGCTTTTCGTATGGGTTTTAAATACTACAGTTTGATAGTCTACACAAATGTAAATAGGACAGGGTGTGAGGAATGAGACATGAAAATCGTTCAAAATTTTTGAAAAATTTAATGCACATTGCACACTTGACAAAATTCTTTTTTTTTGTCCGACTATGATATTGGAGGAAGGGATTGTCAATCCAACAGAACATTAAAAAAAAAATCCCAATGACCTTATTTATGTAGCAAGGCACAAGCGAATCTTAATGTTAATTTATTTTTATGATTTTTTAGGCCATAAAATGTTTAAAATGTATTAATCTACTATCTAAATAACTCGGGCACTTTATGTATTAGTCTACTATTTAAACAACTCTGGCACTTTATATGGGATGTCCTAAATAAACGACATGTCGTTTTAATAAACTAAATAACATGTCAACTGTATTTAACATCGCGATTTCTTCTTTCACAATTCATCGAACCATGACATAACATTTTGCTGAACCCTGAAACAACAATTCGTTTAAATTCAAAGTTGCTCTACAAGAAGATGACAACTATTTTGTAACTACCGACATATCATTTATATCATTTATATGGCATAAATGACATATAGTTTACTTTTACAACACAACGTATTTTCCAAACAAAAAACAAGATGTCGTTATCATTCAATACCATAAAAATAAACGATGCATTTTTATTTCCCCTTGAGTTTGTCTGACAGCTATTTGACAAAGTTTTCTTAGATTTCCATTCAATAGAATAAGAATCATTAATTTTTTATTCCTTAATTAAGGAGAAGTTAGGAAAGCTCCATGTAAGGCTAGTAAGATTCTCAGATTTTATAGATCTATCACACCAAACAAGTTCAAAGATGAACAATCAATGTGACATAAAACTTATGGAATGTTTGTTCAGAACTAGGAGGTCACAAACTGAAAAAGTAGATTGCAGAAAGATTCTGAAATCTTATCAACAAAATATTCTGAATTTGAACCCGTTTTGCACTGCAAATGAGGAACTTTGTAATTGTATCTGTAGTGAGCCATGATAACACAGGAGAGGTAACAAAGGAACTTTTTTTTTTTTTCTCCAGAACGTCTTTAATTTTCTGAAAAAAAAAGAAAAGAAAAGAAATGAAAGTGGTCCATTGTTACTCGCAATTTCCAGGTAGACCCGAACCAACCTTGGGCTGGCCCTACAACCTCATACCTGAAAATTCTTGAGAAGCCCATATATGTTATAAGTATTAACTATACATTTCTTTTGCCCCTTAAATTTGTAAGGAAACAGCATACTTTAAAAACTTTTTGAAGTAAACAATTCGTTTTGAAAATATTTATAGTAAATAATAGTAAAAAAAAATTTACTAGTGAAAACTCATAGTAAATAGATACAAAAAAACAAACTTTTTGAGTAAACTTTCTATTTATTGCTATTACAACAAATATTTTTAAGACTTGATATTTACTCCCTAAGTTTTGAAAAAAATGTTATTTACTATGAATTCTCCCTTTATTTATAAAAGTTACACATGAGTGTAGTTCACGAGAAAAAAATATACAGCACAAAAATTGATAGAGACGGGAGCCTCAATGAGCTCATTTCCGTCTATTTAGGCGTGAATAACGCAGTTTTGGAGATAATATATAATTATACAATAACATTACTTTACTTATACTAATTCGCAGAAAGAAACTTCACAATCATTTATGTTATTAATGTGCGAATTAAAATAGTCGTGCTCGTGCATCCAGCACTTTCAATGATCTTCCAAGTCTATAAAGTTTGAAGAAAACGACTGAGTGGTTGAAACCCACTTTTTCCCAAACTTCAGACGCCTTAATCATGCGAAATTTGAAAGAGTAAAGCGGACTAGTCATTGTGCTTTCCAATTGTTTGAGTACTTGCCCATATATGTTACAAAGCAACCAAGCCTGGCTAATAATATAATCTTCTCATATAATGACACGTAATATAAAATTCTGTTATTTTTGCTTGCAGAGCAACCAAGCCTGGCTAATAATATAAAATCCCCCTTTTTTTCTCCTTATGGATTCCATCGATTCATCATTTCTCGCATCTTTTTTCTTTTTTTTTTTCCTCCTCCATTGTTTGTCCTATGCCAAAAGCGGTGCTTCGACTTCAAGTAGCTCATTTCAGCGTTTTTTAAAAAAAATCACTTATAAATCAAGGTCCTGTTTGATATTAATTTAGATTATGCCTTTTTGCCAACACATTTTTCAAAAAATTCAATGGGATATGGGACTTAAATTTTTTAATACGTAATAGAAATGTTATATGGAGTTTATGAAATCTTATACATGAAAGCTTTCTTATAAGTTTCATAATCTCCCATGAGAGCTTTTTGAGAAGCATAAGCTTTTCTGTTTGTTTGGTATTGTTTCGTGAAAGATATGTTTTTTTTTTGTGTCTTGAATTTTCAAATTGTATATAAAAATTATTAAAAAACTTTTCAAAAGAGCTTCTATTTAAACTAAAAAATGTGACTGGGATGAAAGAAGTGAAGATTTTGAAAACCCATTTTTCAAAAATTCAATGGGATATGAGACTTAAATTTTTTAACACGTAATAGAAATGCTATATGGAGTTTATGAAATCTTATATATTAAAGCTTTCTTATAAGTTTCGAAATCTCCCATAAGAACTTTCTGAGAAGCATAAGCTTTTATGTTTGTTTGGTATTACTTCTTGAAAGATTTTGTTTTTTGTGTCTTGAATTTTAAAATTGTATATAAAAAGTGTTAAAGAAAAACTTTTCAACAGAGCTTCTATTTAAAGTAAAAAATGTGACTTATTCATAAACATCTCTAAGAAGATTGAAACTTGAACAAAATTTTAATAAGATTTTATGAACTTCATTTGAGTATCTTTATTGCTTGTTGGAAAATCTCAAGATCATTTTTGCACTAATTAAAAAGCCTAACTTTTACTTATCTTCTCCAATACAAAAAAGTTTTTTAAAATATTTATATATATATAAATTGAACTCTTACTGGCTTTGACAGATTGTATTTTCAGATATTATAAAAGAATAACAAATATGGGATGTTCTTAAAAAAATGTTATAAAAGAAATTTTGTCAATCTGGTGGGTCTTTACATTTTGAAATATCTAAAATCGTTAATCAAACCCGTAAAAAATAAAATTTTTAGTTGACCTATTGGGTTCTTGGTCCTAAAAAGTTAACCTATTAAGAGGAGTAATAATATAAACTCTTTCAAACCCATTCTCAAAACGATATTTAGTCAATGGGGGACTTTGTTCACACACTTTTAACAATCCTTCCTTTAAACAAGACCCGCGTTCATCATACGCCCATCTTCATAAACTAGGCCAACTAGGAAGATCACAATTCCTTGAGATCTCCATCACGTCTGAGGCTCTCGTATCTACAGAGTATCTTGAGAGTCACTATTGTTGTAGTGCGTTCATATTTATCTCAAATTTTCCTGTTCTCACGATTCAACTTCAAGGCCTATCAACCTTTGTATGACTTTCTCTGGTTTCAGTTTGTGAGTATACGGTTAATCTACTTAGAGAAATAATTCAAAATCTTAAACCATTCTTAATTATATGTCTAGAGCCAACATGACTTTGTTTATACATTCCTAACATTACCAAACCCAATCAACTAAACATAAAAATCAATCGGTTCGATTTGATTGGTTTTTGCAATTTGTTAGGTTTTTTAATTGGGTGTTTAGAAAGGTGGTGGGAACCGTGGTTCCTATCACTTTTTCAGTTATAAACGGTATAAAGCTCTCACATGCTACAGTTACACAAAAAAAAATCGCTACAATATAAAGCTTTTACATGTTACAATAAAAGTGGTTTTAACCAACAGTTTTTACCACCTTTTTAAACACTTAGTAATATGCCTACCATGCCTTGAGAATTCATTCTGAAACCCTCCACATAATGTTCTTTAGGCCTTGAACTTCATATATAAGTACTGAACAAACTTTTCCAGCAAAAAAAAAAAAAAAAAAAGCACTGAACAAACTTGTAAGGAATATCAAGGATTTGAAATAAGACATCGAATATGCATGGATTGCCAATAACATTATTTATGATTTTGTACCAGTGATAGAGCAGTACCGAACAGATCCTTGTACTGCAGGTTTCAGAAACATTATTGTTTCTGTTATATGGCTAAGCTGAAATGCCATGCATTATTTAGCATACATTTAATATATGTATATATATATATATATACACACCTATGTGATGACATCACCTCTAGAATTAATAATAGTTAAAAACTGTTGCTAGCTAGCTAATGTGAAATTGAAATGATACACGTATGTAACGCTTCAAAATTAATTAAGTGTTGTTAGTGTATTAAATGATAAATTAGTGTGTCATAATGAATATTTTAAACTTAATTTAGTCATTTTGTGAAGTTTTCAGATTAATGTTATTTTTGATAATTTTAATGATTTTTAATTAATCTTAATTATTTTTAATTGTTATTTTAAACTTTTGAAACAAAATAATTTGTCAAATACCAAATAGGTCCTATTTTAAACCTGTTGCACACGGTTTTGTGCAGCCATGAAACACCTGTTATTTTAACGGGTATGATTTTTATAAAATCATATGAATAAAATATCACTCTAGTATTTTTACCAAGTCTCCATAGTAAGTATTTAAAACCTACCTATCACTCATCACTTCTATCAACCTTGTCCCGCTACATTAATGCTCAATTAAGTAGTCTCCTTCTCATTTGGAGACATAGAATTAATTCACCTCAACTACTAGGAGACATTGATATATTTTCTCAACCACCTTTTTAATGCTTCTTTCATCTTCTTCCACAACTTGCCACATTTGCCCCCTCAATTATGTTGGCATTATTTGCTAAAAGTCTGCATGGGAGACATGATAATATTTTCTTTTAATGTTCATTTGTTTCTTCCTACAACTTTCCCCATAAACCTAAAATTATCTCCCGCTCTTCAATTATTTTGATGCCTATTTATTCAACCATCACCACTTTCTTCTCTAGTTTCTAACTAAAGACACAAGGCATAAAACTCTCTTTGCAACCAAGACAACTATAATTTCTAGCCATGTTTGAAGCCGTTTTGGAGTCAATTTAAGCTTGATTTTTAACTCAAACTTTGGTGTTTTTCAAAGGAGTTTGAGATAGGTTTTCTTTAATTTAAACTTGGCTTTAGTATGTATTTTCTCCATATTTAATGCATGATTTTCGTGTTCCAAGTTCATGCAAATTTCTAGTTATGTTAATATGCATATTTGAGCATTTATGAACAAAAACTTGAATCTTGAGTTGAAACCGATAACAAACCTTTATTTTAGTTTGATAACAATATTACAAACATGCTAGGAATGTTTAAAACCGGTTTCCATAAGTTTAAGATTGATGTTTTAAGGTTTTAAGCTTGAAAAGTAAACTTATACATGTTTTTCTCATTATTTGTAAGAAAGGCTAGAGATATGGTTTGATGATGATTTTGGTATAAAACTCATGACAATATATTTATTATGATTATATAATGCATGCTGCCTATTTTGGAATGGTTTTGAAATTTGAATAAGAATAATATGCTTTGGGTTTAAGAAAAACTTAATATTCTATAAACCTTGTATTATCTCTATGGGCAGTAGCTCTTTCTTGAAATTATGGGATTAGATAAAAATGGATTTTGTAAATTGGTTTACATATTTTAAAAGTAGACATTCTAAGCTTTCCAACGAGCTATCATGAGCCTAAATCGGAGTTATATTTTATTTTCTATGAATTTTTCAATTCTAAGGTTGGAAACTAGTAAATCTATCAGTGGCAGTATACCACCCGTCTACCTTAAGTAAACCACCCAATAACCCATGTGCTAATTGTAGATAGTGAACCCAACTTTGCTCACCTTCTAATCCCTGAATGTCTTGCAACATTTCCAAAACCATCCTAAGTTATTTATGAATCTTGTTAGAGACTAAAATATATAGATTTATACTTAATTCATTTATGGATGTGGTTATATGTTATGCTTTAGTTTTAATTGTCCTTATGCACACCTTAGGATCAAGGGTGTGTGGAGCTTATGTTAATTAAATTCCGAGATTAAAAGATTGTTGAGAAGCTTGGAAGGTAGGGATTCTATTACTCATCTTTTGTAAGATTTTTATGAAATTAAAATTGATTATTTTGCCACAAGATATATGTATCTATGTTGAACTACTATTATATGAAAATCATATATGAAACTATGACATGAACTCGCCCTGTATTGATTAGCGAGGACCATAATGAATTAACATATGTTGTCATAAGTTGGAAAGCATGGTTAGGACAATTGACTCTATAAATAATGATGGAACATTGAGAAATGGTGAGACGTGAAGAGGGCGACGGTTACGTCCTTGGGCACGAATACCCTAAAAGGTAAATTGGGGGGAGGTGATGACGCTCCCTTGGGTCGAAAGTCCCAGAACACACTATACATGAATCGATTTAGTAAGGACTCGGGGCTTGATGTCCCCTCACCGGAATATCCTCGAAATGTTTGGAGGGTGGCCAAGCGCGCCCATTTGGGTTTCGATAAGTGGAGTGTTACTTTATTTAATGTGGATACCTAGGAATAATGAAGAATTGTAATATTTGTATATATGTAAAAGTGTAAAACTTGGTAATGGTTAACTATGGTATCCATGATATATGATCATAATAAACCTCATAATCTGGTATATGATGTAAATTAACTAACCATTCAGTTTTAATGTGGTAATGAATAAAACCTTAAGGTGAGTAATGATTTTCCCTACTGAGCATTCGATGCTCATCCCTATCATATTTACATCTCTCAGATGGAACTCAGTGCAACTTATCTGACGAGGAATAGGCAACAACACTGTTGATTTCATGTTGGAAGATCTTTGTTTAATTGTAACTCGTCTAGATTATGTAAGATTCGTATTTCTTTTGTGATGGTTGTGTTAAGTTATTTGGGAATTGTACTATGGTGATGATGACTGTATTTTAAATATTTGATGCTACATTAAAAACTGTGGTTTGTATTTTAAATGTTTATTTTTATTTTTATTTTTGTTTAAAGACCCATGGGCATTGTTTAATGGATTTAAATAATATTGAATCTAAGTTTATTTTTATTTATTCAATACTACCAACCCCCACATAGGGGTGTTACAAGCCAATTGTCCTTTTCTCCCTC
>CAMOHE010036205.1:0-22460 GCA_946598075.1 Artocarpus hirsutus
ACAACTCCTAATAATGGATTGAATACAATTTGGAACAAACTAGGGGATTTATAAGCGCACGAATAGAAGTTTAACAAGTTTGGCTTAAAGATTGATCAAATGCCTAGTAAACACTTAGGATAAGATTCAAGGTTGATACAAAGTGTTAAGTTGCCTAAAATTGCTAGAAATATAATTGTTAGAAAACAAGGCCGGCGGCCATACACATGGTACGGTCAGCTGTGCTGCTGCCAGAACTTGCCCATTTGGGCTATGTGGTCGATCACGCCTTTGCAGCAGGCCTGGGTGCAAAAAATTCTTTAAAAAATTTAGTTAAAAATAATTTTAACTTAAAAACTCTAAGTCTTGAATAATAAGATCTATGGCAGAGAAATAATTTAAAACAATTTTTACAAGACATTTAACATATATTTTATAATTTTGAGAAAATAATACAATGATTTAAAAAAGATTTAAACATGATTTAAAATCTAAAATAATTTATGAAAAATTTAACCTTTGAGCCAATTAAACTTGATAAATTTTTATGCATGCGCTAACATCATACAAGCTTAAAATAAACAACTATTCTTTATGCTTGTTGATATTGTTTATAATTCTTTGAGCTCTCGATATTAAAATCTGTCTTTGTGCTTATTACTTCTAAGCCTTGATGAATTTCTCCCAAATATCTTAAGGTGCTACATAAATTATTTCTCTAGAAAGCACTACATACTCAAGATAAATCATTAGTAAATTGAGCAATAAATTGTTTGTTGTCATCAATAAATAAATAAATATATTATTTGAAACCTTGGGACCAACAACCCCCTTTTTAATGATGACAAATTATTGATTGCTTTTGATAAAATAAAGAAAGAAATTTTAAATAAATCAAAAGTGTAGCTCAAAAATTTCTTACCATTTATCTTACCTTATGCTCCCCCTGTCAAGTGTACTTTAATTCATAGAGAAAATTAATCTCCCCCTTACTACTAATAATCATGTCTCCCCCTCACCATATGCACCATTTCAAATTTGTTGGAGAATGAAACTATCAATATCAATCTCAACACAAATTGTTCAAACAATTTTAATCAAAATCCTAATCAAATATATCAACAAAAATCTCAATCTCAATTATAGCATGTCTTCTCTCCATGAATCAAAATAGTCTAACATGCAATATCAAAGCAATGATCATATCTTCTCCCCCTTTGTCATCAACAAAAAAAGAGGTACAATTAAAATTCATAATCTATATCACAAAAGATGAAAATGATGTAGTTAGAATTAAAACTTATAATCCGAATGTTAAAGAAACAAACTAAGAAAAAAGTTCAAATACATAAAACTGAAATAAGCACATAAAACATAACAATGTCAAAAGCATAAAAAGAGAGCAACAAATTCGAAACAACTCAAGATAGAGGTGGTACTCGCATGTGAAGCCATTTAAAAAGAGAGTAACAAATTCGAAACTACTCAAGATAGAGGTGGTACTCGCATGTGAAGCCATTGAAGCTCCTCAAGGATGCTTGTCATGAACTTGTTCAAGTATGCCATATTGTTTTCCATGTTCAACATGCTGTTGTTGAGCTAAGTAAATTGCTCATTAGCATAGGTACAGAAGTCAGCAAAGTTGGTTTCAAAAGTGTCGAATCTTGAAACAAGCTCCTAATATGAACTGCTAGAGGATGACCCTACTCGTGTTGCTTTTATTGGTTTTTCTTCCATAGCAAAGTGCTCTTTGGCTTTACGAAACTCTTGGCATTCCTCCTCATCGAGATGAAGAGCGGGTGCCATAGCTCCTCAACTAATCCAAGATCCGCTAACCTCTTGGTAACCCATTCTTCTGAGTGTAGTGGCATTGAAGAGCACATTGGAAGGTGGTTCATATTTTTCGGTTTTCCAAATGAACGAAACCACCAAATGCTTAAAAATACTTGTCAACAATGTTTAGGCTTGAGAAATATGTCTGATATAACCTCAAGTATAAGGTTGTTACAAGTAATAAATACTCAATGAAGGGAAAAAATGATGCTAAGTCTAGTATATTTATTAAACTAATTTATTTACAATATTCACACATTTTTACAAAATTTTTCCATTTTCAGATTTTTGTGACTTTGGAACTTTAATAATAAGAAATGCAGCTCAATTAAACAAGAGATGGGACTTTAATAATAAGTGCTATTAATTAAAAGATAAACAACAACAACAATAATAACAGTGCTAAGGTTCAAAGGTTTCGTTTGTTGGAAAACGAGTATGCAACGGATTTTAAAATTTTTTTAGCTAAAACCTTTTTTCCAGAAACAAGTTGGACATACTATGTATATAAATTAATAAAGATCTTTTGTAGATCTTAATAGACTAGAAAACCGTAGGAATCGCTGTGGGAGAATTTCTACTAGAAGAGCCTCAATTAACTAGACTTCCTTGCTATTCTCTTTTCACGATTGGGATGCTGGTAGTCACACATCATTCAATCTTTCCTCAAGCAATATCTCATTCCAACCACTTGAGAAAACTAATAGCTAAGATTTAGGATGTTAAATAATAGCTCTATAGGAGTTTCATAGTCTTCTCAACAAAATACTCTACTCTAAATCTCTTAAATGATCTAAAAAAAATTGAAAATTGTCCCTTTATATAGAGGTTGGATTGGGATTACTTCTTATCAAATTAGGCTTCAAAATTCAAGTTTCAATCAACTTCTCATCACAAAAACATGTAAAACACCGATTGCCACGCTGGCAGAGGCGGTTGACCGCCATACACTAAGGGTGGTCAACTGACTGGTCATAACACATCCACCAAGACGAGTTTTCATCTCCTGAGAGTAGCCAACTCTCCTGATTTAAACTGACTAGCTAATTCCTATTTTATTTGACCTGGTATACATCATAGAGCCTTAGTTTTAATTCAAATAACCTAATAGAGAAGTTATCTTTATAACATAGTCATATGTAGAAAATCTCATACAAATAAAATTTATTTGAATAATTTAACATGTTTATTTTAGATTATTTCATAAAATTATCTGATTCATATGATTTGAGCTAATTGGATAAACCCTACCTTATTTGACCTAAGAATTCTTCATAGAACCTTAGTTTTAATTCAAATAACCTAATAGAAAAGTTATCTGATTAAAACAATCATACATAGATAATTTCATATAAATACAATCTATTTCAAATAAGTTCAACCAATAAATTACCATGAATTATTAAATCCAATTAATCAGATTTTAGCCAATCTAATAAATAACATAAGTTACCGATATAATCAATCGAATTTTAGTCAATCTAATAAATAATACAAGTTACCAATCTATAAAAAAAAACATGTTGTATCGTTACAGGAAATATTTTGAGCTAGCAAAGGGGACCTGATGGACATATATAGATCAAGCTCCTATAATTATAAATTAATATGTTACGCCCCATTTAAGGATGTCACAGACGTCGTGACTTTCGTTTCATAATTTTTTATTTATAAGATAAACTATTTAATTTAAAAGGTAATTTAAAAACATAACCCAGGATCCATGCATTTTTTTTAATATATTTATATATATACATCATGTATAATTTATATTGCTCAATTATAAACACCAATTAAATAGTTTATCAATATCCAAGTAAACTGAATAAACTTTTAAAAATATCTTTAAAATCCATATACACAGTTCGGCAGGCCAAACTTTTGATTTTGGCAAGCCGAAGCTGTCTGGTAGTCCGAAGGTCAACCTTTGGCAGACCGCCTGAGGCTCTACAAAATGGGGTTTTAAAATCAATAGGATAGGCAGGCCGATACTTGACAATCGACAGGCCGATTAAAGTTCTTTGGCAGGCCGAACGATTAAAAAAAATTTGTTTAAATATAGTTTTAATATAGAAGAAAATTTATAAAATAATAAAGTTAAAGTGTTCTAGTTTAAATCTTAAAAGTCCATCAAATAACATACTCAAATTTGTAAAACTTAATTTAAATAAAATAAAATCATTCTTTGGCACTCTTCCATTTGCAATTCATCTTGCTTAGGTCACACGCCCGTCAGTGTCCTCCACCTAATCCATAAGTCTTTTACCCTTATCTACAACATGATGTAAACTTGAATAAGCAAACACTTAGTAAGTACATTTGTAAATCTCACGACTTAAAATATTTTATAAACATCATCATCATCATCATAATAGTGCACTAGGCACATTTTCATAGGAACATATCTTTTATTACATTGTCTATATTAAATCTTTATTCATTTTATCTTAAGGGCCCAAGTGTTGCACCATAACATCATCATCATAGGCGTACCATCATGAGAGGAGAGGAGTAGCTAATCCCAAACCAAACATGACACATATCATATCATATCATAACTTAACATTTCATTAGGTGTGCAACACTTATTTAGGTGATACATATATACATATTTATACTTTCATGCTTTGAAAAACATTATCATCAAAACATGCATAAACTTTCATAATAATACTTCACGTAAAATCATCATGAGAAATCATCATAAAACTATCATGAACATATATTTCAAACCTTTCATAAACTCATACTTTTCATAAACTCATACTTTTCGTAAACACATACTTTTCAAAACACATCATGTTGCAGGTGAGAATGTACTTACCTCAATAAGCTTACTTAACCTTAACTTGTAGGTGACGACGCCGCGCTCTCGATGTGCTCACTTCTCATTGTGTTCATGTCATACATTCATAAAATGGCAATTAACATTTATTTTCAATGAATTAATCACCACAACTTATCATCCATTTTCATATAACATCACATACACATTCATTTCTTAAAACATACATTTACAACATATTTCATTAACTTTAAAACATTTAAATAAAACTATCAACACAATTACTTTTCTGACCTTCAAGAATTAAAAATTTAATAACTTAACATACACACATAATTAGAGCACCAAATTTTGCAAGATCAAAGTTAACATATATATACATTACCATGATTTTTCTTTAGTCTCAAAAATTCCATTTACTATCTCAAACAAGTCATACAACTTATATACAAAAATCTGCCAGCAACAACAACACAGTGAGCAATCCTTAACTTAGGTCTATTTATCACATTTTCATGCCATAGAAAAATCTATAAAAATTATCACAAATAGTAGACATGTAGGATTATAACATATCCAAAAATCAGCTTTAAATAAATTCTATATAATCCAATACATGCATTAAAAGACAGAGGCAATAATAATTTTCATTGTGTCAGGCAGTGAGTTTCATACATTTTTTATTTTCCAAAAAATTAAATAAAATTACTATGACCCCAAAATTCATATTACAAGTCATTAACATATAATTATAGAACCATAAAATTTCACATCATCAAATAAAAATCATTAAGTCATTCAAAACTTCATCCAATCATAATCCCTCAATTTCATGGATAAAACAGTCCTAAAAACCTAGTTACAATAAAAATTCCATAACACATAAAATATTAATCAAATCATCACCAAATTTTCCAATCTAATACTTAACATATATATAAACATATTCACCAAATTTCGTGGAAAATAACCTTAATTTGCATTATGAACAAAAACGACATTTTTATGCAACATAAACAATCAGCAACAATTTATTATGAGATACAGAGCATGATTATTTAATATCTTAGCCTACATAACACCAAATGGCACGAAATTTGGACCAACATCACATAGCATATTCATGAAAATCATATTAAAATTTCAGAGCAAATGGAAATTTTTAAGCAAAGATATAAGAGTCGAAACATAGAGACAATTCAACATTACTGTTTAGCATAAATCAGCAGTGAGTGACAGAGAGAAGAAAATTCATAACTTTTTCATAGAAAAATTCAATTGAGGTGAAATTTTGAGGGTTAACTCATAACACATACATGAATAACATATAAAAAATCAGAGCAAAACGAAATTTGTAGACTAAGATATTGCAGTCGGATTGAGGAGAGAAATACAATTTCAAAAATACCAAAAAAAATGAGTTCTTACCTCGAAACGTTTTCTCTTCAATCTTCTTTTGAATTCACCCAAAAATTTCAACATTTACTCAATCAATAACAGAGAATTTCGAGAGGAAGAAAAAGAAGAAACACGTGATGAAAAGAGAGAAAAATGAGGGAGAGAATACGTGAAAGAGAGAGAGAGAGAGTGATAAAAATTCGTTTACGTGAAAAAAATACTCATACTCTCCATGTTTTAATCAGAATTTTCTTATTAAAATCAAGGCAAAATTCGTAGGAAAATGGAGAGGATTGAGGGAGTGTAAACAATTTTGTCACAATTACCATAATTTGCCTTTGTAAAATGGAAAACCTTATCAATTACATTCAATCAATTCAAAGTCAAACATTAATTTCCTAAAATGAGGAAATTTATCCATAAATAAGCCAATCAATCAAAAATCATCATCAAATTATCCAATCATCCCAATCATCAATTTTGGGTGATTTCTGCTGATTGCTCGTCAACAGTCTTCGGCCTGCCGATCACTCAGTCTAACCGGCCGAAGGTTTGAGATCCGGCCTGTCGTTCCTGAGGGGTCACTTCAGCCTGCCGAACTAAACTGTCCAGCCTGCCGATCTGCCCTAACATACCAAAATTCATCAAACCATTAAATTATCACAAAATTATGATTAAACATATAACATTAATAGTATGAACACTTGAGCACATCAATTCCACGTGACCGTCACCTGTCATAACACTTAAATAAAATGGTTAGCACCATATATCATAACACATATCATAAAATGATTACTTAACATCGTTACTAAAATGACATAATCTGTTACACAAAAATTGGCGGGTGTTACATAATATATTCCCAACATGTATATTTTATAATTACCAACTTTAAAGGTATTCTATTAAAAGCTTAGAGTTGCACTTTGTACTATATAGATAAATTACAAAACTCCAATAAGTTTATCATGGATGAAATATCATAATGTGTAATATCCCCATAGGATATTCATAATTGGCTCAAGGATAAATTCTATTTTACTTTCTCTATTATATTTATCTTATGTTCAGTTATCTCGCTATTAGAAAACTTACTATTTATAACCAATAAAAATAGTATACTATTCGGTTACATATATGTATCCAAATGGTTGAACGCTCCAGTTTCTAATTACAAGATAATACCTATAAGAGAATATCATTAACTCTACTAAAGAGCTATAGATTTCATATCTACAAATAACAAGTCTACGTCAATCAAGAGTCATGTCTCAACATACCAGTATACATACCTTCATGTAATTTAGGATTTCACCTTTTGATACATCAAAAAACACAAGTCAAATATATGGATTCATTGATTCATTTTAGGATTAAGATATAACACATATAATTGTCTAAAGTGAATCAATTTATTGAAATAAAATTATTAATTAAATCAACTCATTTTTAGTCTTGATCCAATATATTGTCACCAATGATAATACACTAATGTCTCTATTCATGAAGTCCCACTCAAGGACAAAGACAAGCCATCTCTCGTTAGGAACGTAGACAACATAACAATCTTAACATTATTAAAGCATCCAACTTTATTCCTTCGATTGTAGATATTTTATATTTAGACCATTACCATAAGAATCATGTATTCTATATAATCTGTCCATCATATGCATGATTTTAATGGTTTAAATTGATAGTCTCAAACTTTTGTTTGCTTATCATACATTCAATATAAATGAACATAGCTAGGATAACGTTTGATATATGAAAAATAAATACTTTATTGATTAAGTGTCTTAAAAACTTATTACAATATTTAATCCTCAGGGCACCTAGTTTAAGAATCTCTCACTGGCCCTAAGTGAGTAAATGTGACATGTTTCGCATTCTTATAGCTCTACATGCTTCTTGAAGGCCCTTGTTGATAGTGTCTTTGTGAAAGGATCATTTATATTGTCCTCGGATGTGATCTTTCATGTTGTGACATGCCCCTTCTTTACAAAATCTTTTATCACGTAATACTTCTAATGTTTGTGCTTACTTTTCTTATGAAATCTTGGTTTCTTGGCATTAGGTATCACTACAATGTTATCACAATACAACATTATCGGCTTATCTATGCTAGGAACTACTTCAAAACCCGTTGTATAAATTTTTTATAGTTTTTTTAGTTTTCCATTTGAGGGCACTTTAGGCAATTTTTTGTTAGTTAAAATAAATAAATTTATGTATTAAAACTAATATGAGTATATCCATTCGATAAGATCAAACACTGAAAGTATAATATTTAAATAAACCTAAAATATAGGATAAGAAAATGTAAATAAAAATATTCATTTTAACTTTATAGCAATGTTGTTGTGAGTCCATTTAATTTGTACTTATTAATTAGAATGAAGACGGTGGGTGGGGACTTCATATAGAGGGACATAGCATCATGTTTTGCACAGTTCTCAGCTACATTTGTATGCTAATACTTGGATAAGGGCTTGATGACGGTCAAAACAAATCCTATGCCAAAGCAAGAAAATGGATTCTTGATCATGGTAGGGCAACACACGTACTCTCTTGGAGAAAATCCTGGCTATCGGTATGTTTAAAATTTTCTCATGAAAATTATAGACAAGTTATGATTTATATATGAAGCTATATACAATTTCAAAGTTTAGTATTACAAACATAAAAAATTTGCACATACTCTATTTTTTTCCATTCTTGTAGATACTTGGTGTCTTTGATTGGCAGGAAGCAACACCATGCCTCCAGAATTTTGGATACTTTCTTCTTTTCTACCTATGCATCTAGGTAATTTACATATTCTCATATTCTTCAATTTTGTTTTTGCTTGTAGAAAAAAAAGAATGTTTGCAAAAAAGTGAAAAACTCTTGCATATATATATATATATATATATACACATATATATGTTGATATGTATGTCGATACATATACGCACATATACTCACATCTCATTATTGTTTGCTTCCAAGTCCTGATCACTCATTTCTGACAAAATGCAGCTAAAATGTGGTGCCATTGTAGAATGGTTTGTACGCCAATGTTATATTTGTATGGTAAAAAATTTGTTGGTCCAATCACACCTCTTATTCTACAATTGAGGGAGGAACTTTATACCCAACCTTACCATGAAATAAATTGGGAGAAAGTGCAACATCTTTGTGGTGAGGTGAGTAGATTCAATAGCCAAACTAATATCATCTTGTATTTTTCATATCAAACCGCACTGTTGAATATGCGCATATATTTATAGTTTTTGCACGTTTTTAAATATTTTCTTGTAGGAGGATCTATATTATCCTCATCCTTGGGTCCAGGATCTACTTTGGGATGGTCTATATATTTGCACTGAGCGTCTTTTAACTCGTTGGCCTTTAAATAAATTGGTAAGAGAAAGAACTCTTCAAGTGACAATGGATCATATCCATTATGAAGATGAAAATAGTAGATACATTACTATTGGATGCGTAGAAAAGGTAATGCAAGATATAGCAAAGCAAAGAGAGCAATCTTTGTTTTAGGCTTTATACGATAATAACTACCTTTAAGGTGCTTATATTGCTTAAATGAAACCGGCATTGTGCATGCTTGCTTATTGGGTTGAAGATCCAAAAGGGGACTATTTTAAAAAGCACCTTGCAAGGATTCTAAATAATTTGTGGGTTGCTAAAGATGGAATGAAGATGCAGGTAATTCTGCTCATTAAACTTAGCATTTCATTTTCATTCACTCTAATTATATTTTCTCACTATCTCTCTATTGTGCATGCACTTTCTTGATAAATTCACTAATGCATATACCAAAATTTTAGTTGTATTCATAATCTTAATCTATTGAAAGAACAAAACTCTAGAATGAATAAGATATGAAATTAACATTGAGGTGTTAGATTTTAAAATTAATCACAGCGGAAAAACGGATCGATTGATAAACAACAAGTTTTCTCAAAACTTTGTTTATCGAGAATATGTATGTAATTTTAATTAAATATTGAAAACATTGAAGAATTTGTTTCAAACCTTTTGAAAACCTATCGGGCTTTTTAGCTTTCCTCTTTGATACCACGATCTTCCAAGCCAAGCCTCCGTACTAATGAAATGACGAGTAGGCGTCAAACTATAAAGACGAATTATCTCACTTTTCTAGTTCTGCTATGTAGTTAACACATGAGATAGAAAGACTTTTTTCAAAGAAAGAACTCTCAAGTTGTTCTGTTTAGAAACTCAGAAAATTTCACATACGTAAAAAACTGACATATTTTCTCTTTTATAATTGAGCAATTAGTAATTAATTAATTAATTTTTAATTTAAAAGTAGAGCCTACTAACTTCTACCACTAAGGGAAGTTACTCACAGATATCTGGAGATAGTGCCTCCAAAGTGCAGATTGAAGGTAAGTGGATCCACGTGACATCTCATAACATGTTTTCCCTTTTTTTCTTTTTTTTAATTGAAACTCATGTACAAGAGGTTGTACGTGTGTGTATATATATATAATATAATTAGTTTAAAAAAATTCCAACGCAGTATGTATGTGAATATATATACTATGTATATTGAATTCATTTGGATAAATCTTATTTATTTAGATTCAAATGTAAAATAAATCATATTTATTTAAAATGAATTTTAAAATAAATAATTAATTAATTTTGTGCCAATGTCTGTATAAGCATAGTGTAGTTCCACCACACATGTGTAACACACAAAATTAAAATAAATTTAAATTACAATATCATTTTAATATAATTAATTAACTAATTTAAAACATATTTAATTAATCTTATTAATTAAATATAATTAATTAATAAACTATTGCTCAGTTAAATATGACAACATTATATTAATCACAGTATATTATATGTCACTGAGAACATTTTTCTATGTCACATTAATATCTCTAGTGTGAAATAATTAATTTGGAATTTAACAATTCTAAATTAAATATGTATAATTCATTCTATGCGTTAAATCCAATACAGTGTCATATAAGTGGCATTTGGGGACCTATGGACAATATTTGAGCTCCAATAAATTGACAATCAATTAAACTCTTTAATTAATGTGCCAAATTTATTAGTTTTAGTAATACTCTACTAAAAACCTAAAACTGCACTCTTGAAATTATAATAATCATTACTCAAATAAAATTAGTGCATAGTCTATTGATATAATCATTACTTATAAGTCAGTCCTCTATAAATAGTTCATAATAATAGCTACGCTCAATTTTCGTTCGCTTTTCTTATTTATCTTTATCCTTGAATTTCAATGATTCTCTAATTGACAGTTAATTTATAATCTTGTTATGAACAAAAGCTATACTATTCAAGTCTTGAATCATCACTCAAGAAAACTATTTTTCTAACTTTCAATAGGAAGGAATGGATTCCATATTTGTATAATATTATTCCAATTTATTTATTTCATTATGTTTCTAAGATGCAAAGTTAAGATCTATCTTCAAACACATCTTACCATGTAATTAAAAAAATAGAATGTCATAAATAGGACTCTAATAAATATTTAGATTGAGACTGCCATATACATAATCATCATAATAATAAATTTGAATACTCTATTTATAACCAAAGATTATTAGAGTTTAATTATTTATCTAGTCCAATTCTATATAATCTCATTACATAAAGTACCTCCAATCCATTGTCTCTATATTAATTGCTCAGACATGACTATTTCATTCTTAATGAGATTGGACCATACTTGCAATATTTGATTAAAAATCCCAAACTTTAATTAATTATTAAGGATTATGTTGGTTATTATCTATAAATTTTATCTCTAAGCATATAACACTTATATGTTAAATTTTGACCACAAGCACTCTAGTTGCACCACATAGATGCTTTCTACAAGATGGTCATTCAAAAAGGCAGTCTTGACATCCATTTGTTATATCTCATAATCAAGACATGTAGTAATGGATAAAAGAATTTGAATGGATTTAAGCATAGCTAAGGGCAAAAAAGTCTCTTCATAATCAACTCCCTCTTTTTGGGTGTATCCCTTCACCTTATGCCTAGTTTTGAAAGTCTCAACTTTCCCATCCACTTATCTTTTATTCTTGTATATCCATTTGTAGCCTATGGGTTTTATTCCTTTAGGTAAATCTACAAGTTCCTAGATTGAATTGGAGTACATAATGTCCATTTCAAGGTTCATAGCCCCCGGCCATTTATCCTTGTTAGAATCTTCCATTACATGATGATGTGTTAATGAAGCATCCACCCTATTATAAGAGATAGCAACATGTGCTTCTCTAATTTCCCTATAGTGAACGGGTGGTCTCACAATCCTCCCCGTACGTCAAAGTGGTATGACATCTTGATCTAAAAATGTGATCTTTTGATTTTGTCTTTCGGCAATAGTTGTCGATTACGATATGATCTTATTAAAAGTAACTCTTCAAGTACTACTTTGCTACGAGATTTATTGTATTGTTTATCATATATTCATTCTCGAGAAAATTGGCATTTATGGATACAAATACCTTTTTTTCTTATGGACTATAAAACAAACCTCCCATTGTCCCCATTGGATATTCTATGAACAAGCATACTTCAAAACATGGTTCTAACTTTTCGGTCTTTCATTTCAGCACATGTGCTAGACACCCCATATACGAATATGTTGTATATTAGGTTTATGAGCATTCCACAACTCTAAGGGTTTTTTTGGAATAGACTTAGATGGAACTATGTTTAAAAGATACATTGTTGTTGGTAGTGCATATGCCCAAAATGAAGTGGGTAATGATGAGTAACTAAGCATAGACCTCACCATATCAAGCAATGACCGATTTCTTTTCTCGGCAACACCATTTTGTTGTGGTGTCTTAGATACAGTGAGTTGTGATAGAATTCCATGTTCTATCAAATAATCCTTGAATTCACTATCAAGGTACTCCCCTCCTCGATCAGATTGAAGAGTCTTCATCGACTTTCCTAATTGCTTTTTAGCTTCCACTTGGTATTTTTTGAACTTTTCAAAAGTCTCAGATTTCCTTTGCATTAGGTACTTATATTCATACCTAGAATAATTATCAATAAATGTAACAGAGTATTTGTAACCATCACGTGCTTGCACATTTGAATGGACCACAAACGTTTAGATGTATTAACTCAAGTGGTCCCTTGGTATTTTCGCCTTTTACAGTGAATGGACATTTACTCATTTTTCCTTCTAGACAAGATTCACAAACTAGTAAAGAACCAACTTTTAGTTTTCTTAAAAGACCATTCTTTACTAATCTATTAATCCTGTTACGGTTGACATGACCTAACCTAAGGTGCCATAGGTATGTTTCATCATCAAAAGAAACCTTTTGCTTTTTGGGTTTTGATTGTTCAACTTTGAACATTTTAGTATTATGCAATGATTTTTCGTTAGGATAGTATAAAGCCCATTTTTTAGATATGTAGAACAAATATCAAAACCATTTCTCGAAATACTAACATAATTACCATTAGAAGAAACATTAAACATTTGTTCAAACAATCTAGAAACACAAATCAAATTTCTATGAAAACTAGGAATTTCATAAACATTTTTCAACAATAAAAACTTATTTCCAAAATAAAGTTTAACAACTCTTACTGCTCTTGCTGAAACGATCGTTCTTGTTTCCACTCTCATCATTTGCTCCCCATCGACAAGCTCCCTTGAAGAACTAAGCATCTACAAAGAAGAACAAGCATGATTAGTAGCCCCTGAATCAACTATCTACGGTGAAGTATCATCATCAACTAAACAAGCTTTTAAAACGAGTAAATCTAATTTATCATTGTTCTTCTTTTCTTTGAGTATCTAAAAATACTTCCTACAATTTCTCTTCGTCTACCCAACTGCACCACAGTGGAAACATTTTTCTTTGGATTTCTTTTCCTTTGAGCTCTTCTTCTTGTTGTTGCCTTTGTTCTTCTTAGGTTTTCCTTCAGCTTTAGACTTACTATTTCCTTCAATTTTCTTTTTACTCCTTCTGTTCTTTTTAGTAAAAGAGGAAGGTTGAGCTTTAGCAGTATTTGCCTCACCTTCTTTTCCTTCTCTTTCGAGATAGACTCTAAGGTTTGTAGCTCATTAAGCAACTTGGTCATGTTATATTTCAACTTGTTCATGAAATAGTTGCTTTAGACTGAAAGAACAATTGGGAGAGGGTTCCCAAAATCATCCCCACCTGTATGGTTTCATCTATCACCACCCAACTTACTTCAGTTGCATGAAAATACTTAACCATGCTGAGAACGTGTTCTCTAATCGAGACCCATACCTTCATTTTAGCATTCATCACAGCCTTTATGGCTTCATGACGTGCCTTTTTAGAAGGATTTCTAAACACGCCATGCAGAGATTGCATTATCTCATAAACAGTCTCTATGCTTTCATACTTCATCCTAAGCATGTCAGACTTGCTAGCCAAAAGGTAGCAACAGGTTTTATTATTTGTCTCGATCATATGATCATACACTTCTTGTACATTGTGATAGGCATTGGTAGTAGGCGGTGGAAGACATTCCTTTATCAGGACAAACTTGTAGTTTTCACAAACAAGTACAATATTTATGTTACTCTTCTACTTAACAAAATTATCTTCAATTAATTTTTCATTTAAGAGAGTAATGATGATTAGATTAGACATTATTGCTTTAATAAATAAATAAATAATATAAATTAAACGATTGCATAAACATCATAAATTCATGTTTTGGAATAGTAAACGTGATGCATGATGCATTTGGAAAAACACATAAAATATATTACTAATTCCACGATTATTCAATTTAATAAATAAAGTGCACCGTAGGGTAGGTCAAATTATTTATAAATTGAATTGAGATATTCTCAATTAATAAATATATTCAAAATGTCTCGTATTTTCTATATTTATGAATAATATTTTATTTTCGTCAAGATATGTCGTTTTCATCTTTATGAGTGTGAACTCATTATTTCAGATTTTAATAACTTAACTCAAAGTTGCCACCATAGGGTAGGTCAATTTAGAAATATATTTTAAAATCCTATCCCTTAGAAGCCAACTTTGTTATTGGATTCAAATAGACACCTCCGTAGGTAGAATGAAATTAAAGCGTCGAGAGATGCTACTTAAATCTGACAATGTTGTGCTAATAGTGGAGACCGTATGTTATATTGTCATATTACCTTCTCTTACCCATTATTTCAGAATTGATGTGTTTATCTTATAAAACATCCTATGTTTTATAACTCTAGTAAATTTAACCAATTTTAATACTAGGTATAAGTAAGTGTTAATAGATATCCATCCTATTTACACTAAAATAAATTACCAGATTTTTTGAAAATTAAAATTTATTATGAATTATCTAAGCTACCCAAAATTAAACAATTTAAAATTAGATAACTTAGAATTAATGTAAATTTTACTTAGCTTTAACTATTAAAACCAAATTCACATTATTTTGTTGATTAAATAAATAATAAAATAAAATTCTATAAAGTCAACCCAATTAATTTAATCATATTAAATTAATTCTAATAACATATCAAATCATTTTATAAACAACTTTATAAAATAGGAAACAATATGCAAATGTATGCATGTCATGTTATAATAACTAAAAAGGGCACTTTCCTAAATGACATGTTATAATGCATGAACATGTTATCATAACATCACATAAAATTATAACATAAAAAATAATGGATTTCTAACTAGGTCTTTTTGGATAATTAAAATTACATCCCATAACAAAAAATAAAATTAAAGTTGCATATGGTCTTCTTGTAATAAAACATAATTCTCTACTCCTAAAGGCTTTCTTAATGGCTGCTTTGTAACATAAAAATTTGATGGGCCCAATTTCAAAGTCAGCCTACCTTCACTTTGAGTTTTAGAAACCTTGAGGGTTACAACATGAAGCTGTGCAGTTTCTGCCTCCACGCCCATGAACTACCACCACTGTAGTCATCCCGACAATCGAAGCTCGTAGCAATCCCGATGGAGCACTACCACACTATAGGCCAAACTTTGCTGTCAAGCAAAGCTTTGAATGCAACAGGTCCATACGACAAATTTCTTGCATTAGCGACAATGTCAAGCTATCAGGTGTTGCTATCAGAGCATTTCCTGTGGTTCTCTGACAATCGCAGATGCCATTGACCCCAACAGAACATAACTGCACTCCCATCAGCTTTGCAACTCAAGCGAAATCAATCTTGGCCTAGTAGTGCCAATTATTCCTAATCGCATTAGCCACCAAAGTTCTTTGTAGAAGGTAGCGAGGTGTAGTCTGATGACAAAAGGCTATAGTGCTCAAGATCGAGCCATGAGGCTCAAGGCTAAGTGCTACTAGGTTTTCGCTTGGCTGACAGTTGAGCTTCAGTGAAGCTCCAAACGGAGCCATGGAGGCGCTCAAGGCTAAGCGCCACCACACTATTGGCCGTCAAATGCTGGTGGTTTAGAACCAACCACTATAGTTTTTCCTCTTCCTTGATGGTGTGTACATGACTCCTTATTACAAATGTAAGGTAGAAAAAAATAAAAATGATAAAAGTAATTTACAAAATGCCTATAACTTCCTTATGGGTTTACACCAATTTTGATCTAATGAAAATTAAAATAAAACAATCCAAAAGAGCCATACAATTAATGACCAAAAATTTATCCATAATTTAGCCATTCATCATATGAACTAAAAAAACAAAGTGCCCACAAATATGCATCATGAACAGAAAAACGGATCAATTGACAAGCAAAAAATTTTTCTCAAAACTTTGTTTATTGGGACTAAATATATAATTTTAATTAAACATTGAAAACATATGAGAATTTGTTTGAAACCTTTTGAAGACCTATTAGGGTTTTCTAGCTTTTCTCTCTAGTACTACGATCTTTCAAGCCAAGCTTCTACACCAATGGTATGATGAGTGGGCGTCAAACTACAAAGATAAATTATCTTACACTTTTTTAGTTTTGATATATACTCAACATATGAGATAGCATGATTTTGTTTTGAAAGAAAGCACTCTCAGTTTTTTCTCTCTAGAGACTTATAAAATATCACGTATGTGAAAAACGGACATCTTTTCTCTTTTATAACTAAGCAGTTAGTAATTAATTAATTAATTTTCAATTTAAAAATAAAGCCCTCTAACTTCTACTACCAAGGGAAGTTACACGCAGATATATAGAGACAAAATCTTCAAAGTGTATATTGAGGGTAAGTAGTTCCACATGATATCTCATATTACATTTCCTTTTTTTTAATTGAAACTCACATGCCAAAGTTTGTACATATATATATATGTATATATCTATAATTAGTTTAGAAAAACAATTCCCACATATCTCATGCACATGAATATATATACACTATACTCAATTAATTTAGATAAATTTTATTTAGTTAAATTTAATTTTGAAATAAATCATATTTATTTAAAATTAATTTTAAAATAATTATTTAATTATTTAATCTTGTGTCCATGTCAACATAGACATAGTGTGTTCCTATCACACATGTGTCATAAGCAAAATTAAAATATATTTAAATATAATTAATTAATTAATTCAAAACATATTTAATTAATCTTATTAATTAAATATAGTTAATTAATAAACTATTGCTCATTTAAATGTGACAACATTTATTACATTATATTATGTGTCAGTGAAAACATTTTTCCGTATCACATGGATATCTTTAGTGTGAAATAATTAATTCAGAATTCAATAATTCTAAATTAAATATGTATAATTCATTCTATACATTAGATCCAATATAGTGTTGTAGAGGTGGAACTGGGGACATATAGACCTATAATTTAAGCTCCAATAAATTCGACAATTAATTAAACTCTTCAATTAATGTGCCAAATAGTCTCAGTGTTATTTCGCTAAAAATCTATAACTACACTCTTGAAATTATATTAATCATTACTCAAAGAAAATTAGCTAATAATCCAGTGATATAATCATTACATATAAACCAGTCCTCTATAAATAGTTCATAATAAGAGCTAGGTTTAATTTTCGTTTACTTCTCTTATTATGTCTTCATCCTTAGGTTTCAATTATTCTCTAATGAACAGTTAATTCATAATATTATTATGAACAAGTGTTCTATTATTCAAATATTGAATCATCATTCAAAAGAACTATTTTTCTAACTTACAATGGGAAGAAATGGATTCCATATTTATATAACATTATTCTAAGCCATTTATTTCATTTTGTTTCTAATATGCAAAGTCATGATCTATTTTTAGACAAATCTTACCATGCAAGTCAAAAAACAAAATGTTATAAGCAGGAGTTTAATAAATACTCAAGATTACAATTGTTATATATATGATCATCATAATGATAAATTTAAATACTCTATTTATAATGGAACTATTAGAAATTAATAATTTATTTGGTCCAATACTATATAATCTCATTATAAAAAGTACCTACAATCTAATGTCTTTACATTAATAGCCTGGATAAGACTATTTCATTCTCAATGAGATTGGGCCGCAATCGTAATATTTGATTAAAGATCCCAAATTTTAATTAATTATTATAGACTATTTTAATTATTTTCTATAAATTTGATCCCTCAACATATGACATTTATATGGTAAATTTATAGTCACATTATCATAGAATTTTCTTGATGATTATTAAAGTATTTATAATATATATATTGGCAACCAAAAATAAATAAATATCATTTCATTTAATTTATTAATAATATGTACAATGTCTATGCTTATAGGGCATTGACTCCAATACAAGGAATATTCTAACACTAATTTTTTTTAAATAATTAATTGCAGAGCTTTGGAAGCCAAAAGTAGGATACTGGTTTTGCCATTCAAGCTTTACTCGCTAGTAATCTCACAGATGAAATTTGTAACACCTTGAATTTTTAAAGTAGAATTTATTATGTTAAGTTTAATAATTAAGTGTGCTTGTGTAATTTTTTGTTGTTAATTTTAGTCATTTGAAGATTTTATTATATTTGTTATACCTAAAATTTGATTTTTATTTTTAAAATAACAAATGATATTTTTATACCACATTTTCTCCATATTTCTGAAAATGTCCTTGGGCCTTTCTTTTTCTTTTCCCTTTCCCTTTTCTTTTCCTTTTCCATGCTTTTTCCCTCTCTCTTTCTTCCTCTCGTGCGTAGCCCTCTCTCTCTCTTTCTTTCTCTCAAAAATTTTGATTTCAAGTTTCATTCTCATGGATTTGAGCAAGGATTGAAGTTCAACCATCAAGTTTTTCATCCAAAAATGCCATTAAAGGTTAGTTTCCCTTTTTTCTTGAAATTTCAAAGTTTTAGATTTCAAATTTTTAAATTTTCTTTGATTGTTGAATTTGAACCTCGGTGAGCTTAGATAATGTTTAATCTAAGCTTATAGGACTTGTTTCATCATGGATTTAAGCTTTATTTGAACAAAAATTGGTTTAATCAAGCTTTTGCATTTTTCCTAGATTTTCAAATCCATTGTGAAATTGAGTTTAAATTTGAGAAATTTTGTTATTTTTACCCGTTTTCATTGTTTTGAACCCCCAAAGAGATTTTAAACTTCCAATATGATTTTGGGTTATGATTATTTTGAGTCAAAAGGGCACACAAATAATTAAACTGACATAATGATATTTGTTAAATATGATTTCTGATTTTATGTAATGACCCGAAAAATTCAAAACTTAATGACTACGATCAATTAAGGATTTTCTCTCATTACTTAATTGACAGCTTAAGAAAGTACAAGTTTAGTATTTATTAACACGTAAATTTAAATGTCTTAATAGCCGTAAGACCTTAGAGATAAATAATGTTGTGAATGCACAAATTTATGTGCTTTATTTATGAAACATGTAATAATGTAATGTTATGATAGTACATTAAAATAATTAAAAATAATTATTTGATGTCCTAAACCAAGAATTTATGATTTATTAATTTTATACATGAGCCAAAAAGATGATGTTATTAGCAAAAGTGGAATTTCTAACTTACTAAGATTATGTAGAAATTCCTATATGATAACAGTTCAGTAGAAGAAACCCAGATCAATAGTGATCATAAGCTCCATACCATAAATTAAAAATGGTGAGCATTAAGTTCAATGATGCAAGAATTCAATGTTTTGGAATGTGAATAGTTAATTATTATACACATTATTAATTATGTAAAGTTTACTATTATTGTTGTAATGACAATAATAATAATGACAATTGTCGTAGTAATAAGAAGAAGAAGAAGAAGAAGAGCATTGATGGTGTCTACAAACGCTGATCGATTGGTAAGATGTGGACCCATAAATGACACTTTACAAGAAGTAGTTCATGAAGCACAAAATTGTGCTAAGTTTGGAATTTAAATTAAATTGACTTTCAGATAGTCAATTTAATTTATAAAACTTTTATAAAATTAAAACTATTGTTTTTAAAATGAAATTTGAAGTTTACAATATGAAAAGTTTTAATGAAAATATATGTTTTAAATCACATTTTTAAAGTTTTTTAAAAGTTAAAAATAAATAAATAATTATATTGAGTAAAGTGTTAAATGCATAATATCTATCTGAGAATGCACACATATACATATATATATATATAGTTGTGAAAATAATTAATCTTCGATTTTGAAGGCAAACATATCAAAGTTTATTGTTTCAAAATTAAGTCACGAAATCTATATAATATGGATAAAATAATGAGAATGATTTTTATGTCAAAATGAATATTGCAGTAACGCAATAATACAACAAGAAAATTATAAATCTGTGTGATTATTTTTAAAAGTGCAGATAAATTATAGTTTCAAAAGTACAGTTATATCCACAAAAATTTAAAAGTTACAGATCAAATTTGATCTATCTGGTACTGCACGGTTTAGACTGTGTAGACCACAAAGTTGTCTATAAATAAATAAATAAATAACTGCCAAAATCAGCTCACCCTCTTTCTCTACTTTCTCTCTCTACTCACACACACTCTCTCTCTCCTCAAACACAGTCCAGAATCCGGCCACTATTTTCGACACCTCCCACACCGTTGGAAAGGTCTTGAGGAGCTGAGTCCGACGGTGTGTCGTGCCACCCATAAATCCGCCGGAGCAGCCGTCACACGCTGGTCAAAGTGGCCAGAAATCACTAAACTTTTCGGCGTGATATCTCCTCCGTCCGAGCTCCGATCGACACGATCTTGGTGTCAACGGACTAAGAATAAAGAGACGAAGAGAATGGTACTGGTATTGTAGCTTGATTTTGGCTGGAGGAGCTTCGTCGGAGCCACCGCATTTTCGCCATCGCCCCACCCCTCGATGCCGCCGTTCACAGCGGCGTTGTGACACACCACCGTCGCCATTACACTCAGAGGGCGACAGGGAGTAAAACCCCTAACCCAATTTTGTGAAGCCACCGCCGTTCGCCGGAGTTCCACCTCCGCTGCCTTGGACCCGCCGTGAGTTGTGGGTTTTGTCCATACCGCCGCCGTAGAGCCAAATTGATGGTTCTAAGATGTTCAGAGCCATTCGTGGAGCAATTTGCCTAGGTCAATTCCACCATTGGGCCGTCGATCGCCGGAGAACAACATGCCCGTCGTGCGCCGTCGTGAGGATAGGTGGGGCCGTCGATCTGAGCCATGTTGACAACCACCGCTGGCACCAATGGACTCAGACAGCCACGGTGAAGAAAACGCCCAAGTCAATTTGGGCCTAGCACCGGCAGAGATTCACCGCCTTAACCGCCATGTCAAGCCGAGATTTTCGAGCCAAATTCATGCCAATCAAAGCTGAATTGAGTAAAATTGAGCACACCATTGCACTCAACAGGTCAAGAATTGCTAAAACCCAAAGTGGCATCACCGTCCGACCACCGGAACCGCCGCACGCTCCCCACGCGCCGCCGTGGACGGCCGGTCTCTGGCGAGCCTTGGGTTTTGAGTTTTCGACCTCCGATCGACGATCTGAGATGGCCTCCCGACTCGTTTCGACGCTCTGAACGTGATGGTGACCTCTGTTTGAGTAAATTCCACTCTGATAAGAATCATTCGATACCGACTGTATGCGGATCGAGGCGACTCAAAATACAGTAACGGAGTCAAGAATGGTGTTTTCAACAGTAATGAATCTCCATGGAGCATTTCTAGCCATCCACGGCTGCTCGAGGAGCACTGCTGAGGATGCTGCACAGACTGTAGATACAGCGAGATGCAACTGGACCCGCTTAGCTCGGAGTCCAGGTAAGTAGGAATCTCACCTATAGTATAAATAGCTTAAAAATAAATTAATTTTAAATATTTTCATAAAATTTATGAAAATGCATGATCAGTGATTTATTACACTGTTATATGTTATGATGTGATATGCTATGTTATGAAATGATGTGAAATGCCATGATGATGATGTGATGAATAATGTGTGATGCATGCAATATTTAGAT
>CAMOHE010036207.1:0-25662 GCA_946598075.1 Artocarpus hirsutus
TATTACAACAATAATAATAAACTTTAGATAATTATTAATGTGTACAATAATTAACTATACACATTCAAAACATTGGAATTATTGCATCCTTGAACTTGGTGCTCACCATTTTTAATTTATGGTATGGAGCTCATGATCACTATTGATATGGGTTTCTCTTACTGAACTGTTATCATATAGCAATTTTTCACATGATCATAGTACGTTGGAAATTCTACTTTTGCCAAATAACATCATCTTTTGGCTCATGTATAAAATTAATAAATCATGAACTCTTAGTTTAGCACATCAAATAATTATTTTTAATTATTTTAATGTACTATCATAACATTACATTATTACATGTTTCATAAATAAAGCACATAATTTTGTGCATTCACAACATTAATTATTTCTAAGGTCTTACAACTATTAAGACCTTTAAATATGCGTGTTAATAAATGCTAAACTTGTACTTTCTTAAGTTCTCAATTGAGTAATGAGAGAAAAATCTTTAATTGATCGTAGTCATTAAGTTTTGAATTTTTCGGGTCATTACAGAAGGTGGTCGGAGCTACAAGATCGGCGAGCTCCACGACGACCTGATGGCGGTGACTTTGAACTCTGATGTCGGGCCAAGATGGGGTGCAATTGGGTGAGGGGTTTTACTCCTCGTCACCCTCTGAGTGCAATGGTGGTGGCGGTGTGTCACAACACCGCCGTGAACGGCAGCATCAAGGGGGTGGCGCGGCGACAAAAATGCGGTGGCTTCGACAAAGCTCCTCCAGCCAAAATCGAGCTGTAATATCGGTGCCATTCTCTTCGCCTTTTCGTTCTGAGTCTGTTGACACCAAGATCGTGTCGATCAGAGCTCGAACGGAGGAGGAATCACGTCGGAAAGATTTTGTGATTTTCGGCCACTTTGACCGGCGCGTGAGGGCTGTTCTGGCAGAGTTGTGGGTGGCACGACACACCGTCGGACTCAGCTCCTCGAGATCTTTCCAACAGTGTGGGAGGTGTCGAAAATGGTGGCCGGATCTTGGACTGAGTTTGAGGAGAGAGAGAAAGAGAGAGAGTGTGCGTGAGCTGATTCTATCGGCTATTTTTTTTTTGTATTTATAGACAACTTATGGTCCACACAGTCTAAACCGTACAGTACCGGGTAGATCAAATTTGATTTGTAACTTTTAAATTTTTGTGGACATAACTGTACTTTTGAAACTGTAATTTATCTGCACTTTAAAAATAATCACACAAATTTGTAATTTTCTTGTTGTATTATTGCGTTACTGCAATATTCATTTTGAAATAGAAATCATTTTCATAAATTTATCCATACTATATGGATTTTGTAATTAAATTTTGAAACAATAAACTTTGATATGTTTGTCTTCAAATCGATAATTAATTATTTTCACAACTGTATACATATATGTATATATGTATATAAATTCTAAGAAAGATATTATGCATTTAAAACTTTGCTCAATATAACTATTTTATTATTATTTATTTATTTATCTATTTATTTACTATTATTTTCAACTTTTGAAAACTTTAAAATTTATAACATATTCTTTTCATTAAAAATTTTCATATTGTAAACTTCAAATTTCATTATAAAAACAATAGTTGTAATTTGTAAAAGTTTTGTAAATTAAATTGACTATCAAAAGTTAATTTAATTTAAAATTTCAAACTTAGCACAATCTCGTGCTTCACGAACTACTTCTTGTAAAGAGCCATTTATGGGTCCACATCTTACTAATAGGTCAGCGTTTGTGGACTCCATCAATGCCCTTCTTCTTCTTCTTATTACTACGATAATTGTTATTATTATTATTGTCATTACAACAATAATAGTAAACTTTACATAATTATTAATGTGTATAATAATTAACTATACACATTCAAAACATTGGAATTCTTGTATCTTTGAACTTGATGCTCACCATTTTTAATATATGGTATGGAGCTTATGATCACTATTGATCTGGGTTTTTTTTACTGAACTGCTATCACATAAGAATTTTCACATAATTTCAATACGTTGAAAATTCTACTTTTGCCAATAACATCATCTTTTTGGCTCATGCATAAAATTAATAAATCATAAACTTTTGGTTTAGCACATTAAATAATTATTTTTAATTATTTTAATGTACCATCATAACATTACATTGTTACATGTTTCATAAATAAAGCACATAAATTTGTGCATTCACAACATTATTTATCTCTAAGGTCTTACGGCTAGTAAAACTTTCAAATTTGCGTGTTAATAATTGCTAAGTTGTATTTTCTTACGCTCTTAGCTGAGTAATGAGGGAAAAATCCTTACTTAATCTTAGTTATTAATTTTTGAATTTTTCGGATCATTACATTCGTGTGGCTTGGGTTTAATGTTTGATTGTTGATTATTATTTTTAAAACTAAAGGAGCTAAGGCCAGCCTTTTATTGGGTGCCGAAAGTTACCATTCCTGGCTTCCTCAGATTATATGCATTTCCCTTTGTTGAAATCATTCCAGATATGATTCTTTCCAAAAGGACATATGTGAGCCATGCTGCTTCTCGTTCTTGTCTTTGTGAGTAAAAGAATATTAGGTCATTTACTTTGAACTTCACTTCTGGTCTGAAAGTTCAATAAATGGTGTAGAATGTTTTAGCGCGTTTGTAGACTTCAAGAACATGATTCTAACTGGTATGTCATGTTAAGATACTAAAATTGGGTCCTTGCATACATTTTGTGTCAACTGATTTTGTTACCAGTTTCAGCTCAATGAGTTGAACTTGTCTCTAAGGATTGACGATGATGAATACATCTACTATAATTAAGCCCAATTGATGGAGCAAATCATGCTCCAACTCAAGCCAAATAATACGTTTGCTTGTTCTGAGCTATGTGGAAAATAGCTGTGTAATCAAAATTTTGAACTTGGGTTGTCATATAAAGTTCCTCATATTGCCACATCATCTTCTTTCTCTTATGGCTTATGCATGCACGTCTTCAGCCTTTAGGGTTTAAAAGACTTTGGCAATCCTTTAGTGTTGTTTTTGTTTTTATTTTCTATTTTCTATTTTTTATTTGCTTCATCTGCAATTCTCCAATCCCACCGAAGTTGCAATTCTGGAATGCGATACTGATGTAGTTGCAACACTTGCAGCTCCCCAACAAATCGCAAGGAGAGGCACATAAAGAGAATTATTGGCTTAACTGGTGATTGGGTTGGGATTCGTCATTGCTCAGATGTGCTGAGAATTCCAGAGGGACATTGTTTGGTTGAAGGAGACAATCCTGCTTCTAGTATGGATTCAAATTCTTTTGGCCCAGTTAAGTTCATTTTTCTTTTTTAATCTATTTTTCCCATTTTAGAAGAGGCTCTTTACCAACGACGTATCTACTCCAAGTCTTCATATGATCATGTGGAAAATACTTTTCTTCCATGTCAGAAATTATCGTGCCGACCTTATTTGAATCCAAGTATAAAGCCAATTAATAAAGAAGGAATGAAATATGAGTCTAAGATTACTAATAAGACGTTTATTATAGATTTTATGTATGAACTAAAACCTAAGACCTTTTTTTATAACGTATAATTCCCTTTTTTTCTTTTTCTTTTTTTTTTTTTCCTTTTCCTACGCCTACTCGGCAAAGGCTTGCCGCAAGTCCACCTATCTTATTAAGGCTTAAGGATAAAGCCTTCCCTTCAATAACTTCTATATATTTATATCTACGTATAAGATAAAAAAAAAAGTTATATATCTAATATATTATATATAATAAAAGTTATATATTCTTATATATACAAATATATATTCAATAAAAACAATTCAACTATTTAATTTCATCTTATTATATTTTATTTAATTAAAACAATACCAAATACGTCATCACATCATTATTCATAAGTAATTATAATCCTTACATAATGACATGAATCTTTTCTAACATATCGAACCCTCATCACTGTCACCTGTAACATCACTAAATAGCGCATTAGTAATAATATTAATATCGTCAATTATAGCGTTAGACTCTCAATTTGCCATTAATTAGAAAACTTGGGCGTTACATGCATAGCCATATGTTATGGTCAGCACTTTCATTGAATAAAAACAGAAATTAATAAAAGTTGAGGCTTCAATTTGCAAAATCTGGAAGTATGCACTTGCCAAAAGTTTATACATCTTTTGCCATCCAATCATACCTCACTATAAAAAATTAAACTTTTAGTCAAAATAGTTTTTAGCAAAACTTCTAGTCAGAACAAAATATTCTGACTAATGCATATTTAGTTACAACTTTAGTTCAATTTTTGTTGTGATAAATTTTTACCCACGAGGTTTTTAGTTACTGAATGTTTTCATGACTAAAAACCCTGTGGCTAAAAGTTTTAGTCACAACAAAAATTTAATTAAAGTTGTAACTAAATGCACATAAATAACAATATTTTGTTGTGACTAAAAGTTTTGCTAAAAACTATTGTGACTAAAAGTAAGTCCAGTTTTTTATAGTGCCTTTACGCATGTTCTTTATCTTTTCGCCAACCGCGGTGCTGAATGATAGCCATATAATGGGGTGTTTGGAAGGTGATGGGGAACCACTTTTACTGTAACATGTGAGAGCTTTACACTATAGCAAATTTTTTTTTTTATTGTTACTGTAGCATGTGAGAGCTTTATACTGTTCATAACTGAGTTTGTGGTGGGAACCGTAGTTCCCACCACTTTGCCAAACACCCGGTTAATCTTTATGGTCTTCTCTGAGCATAAATAAAGGACCTTGCATTGGTCTGTGAACACAATAACATTAACGTTTATTTCCTAAATGTGAAAGGCATGTTTATTATAGAACTTGACAAACGGAATTATTAACCTTATTAAATTCAACCATGGACTGAAAGAATCGACTTTGCACACTTACACCGATCCCTAACATGTGAACTTTGACAGTAAACCTCGTAACAGTCTTCTCAATGAGAATTTTGTTCCAAAGGTTCCTGAATTTGGACTAGCAAGATTATGCCCTCTAGACCATAGCATAGTGTCTTTGACTGTAATAACAGGAACCATCGGATACATTGCTTCAGAACTAGACCTTTAGAGGAGTCTTCTACAAAACTGATGTCTATAGTTTCGGAATGTTGTTGATGGAAATGGAAAATAGAAGGAAAAATGGGAATGTGGGGACAGAGGATTCAAGTGCAACTTAATTTCCTATTTGGATATATGACCAATTCAGTCAGCGAAAGGACGTAGAAATACAAGATGCCACCGAGAATGAGCAAAAGATTATAAAGAAGATGATATAGTAGCATTATGGTGCATACAGATGAAGGTTCTTTGGAGACACTAGATAAGACATATTCATCAGTTCCATCAGATGAAAGCTCTATGGAGATTAGTTTAATTCCGTGTTCCATTAATATTCTACTATTGACAAAATTTGCAGAAGAAAAACTTTCTTAGCTTGTTATTTGATGGGACCCATCTAGTGCCGTTGTATTATTTGAAACTCACAGTTTTGAAATTATTTCAAGTCCTAAACGAAGAAAAAACATTTATATGATTACTAGAAAAGGGTAATTTCAGGACCAAAATGCAAAGGATGTTATCTAGGACATTAAAAGACAACATGTTTTATTAGTACTAAATGTATAATTTGTAAATTTTAACAGACTCTTGTTTAAATCATATTGTGATATAGCTCCATTCCAAAAATAAAAGGAAAATATTGTTTTTCTTTGTTTAAATATTAATGTGGCGTTTAGAAGAAGAATTGAAACTTTGCGGTTTCAATGTTATAGCACATCAAAGTTTTATATTATAACAACTTTTTACTTTCCTCTAAAACATACAATAGCTTACACTATTTGTAGTTAAAACTATATGGTTCGAGCCACAATCTCAAAAAAAATTGCTTCGCTCGTGTGTATGAGAACAGACGAAATCTGACAGACGTCCATGTAGAATAAATAGGAGGGCATGATCTGATTTCAGTTTTCAACCGCGCTACAATCTAAATTAATAATTGGGCTAAGTTTGTATTGTTAGTCACATTTGATGTGGGTTGAGTTCGATGGATAGCCCAAAAGTACCTTCTTTGGGTCATGGACCCTGCTATTGCGGTTGAATCTGACAAACATTAATTATTTTTCAATTTTTCACTTCTTGATAATATAAATACAAAATTGACCTTAGATTTTGGATTAGAGTTAGGTTTGAAGGTAATTTCACCTTTTTTATTAGAAAAAATATAAATCAAAGGAGGGCGAAAAAAATAGGAACGCAATATCAAGTGGCATACCAACTGATTAACTCCTACTATTTTCCCATTGTTTTGCTCATATATAATTACTTAGCATACATCATTAACAAAAATGAAAGGGATAAACCTTATTTTTAGTTCTGTATTACAAGTCAAATCTATTTTTAGTCTTTGTTTTTTAAAACGTGAGAGCGAGCTTTCGAACCACAAGAACACTTGCATCTTTGTCAGAAACCAGGTTCTCACTTTCATTGTTATCAAAATATGTTGAAGTTTCATCTAATCTTCATATGCTCTAAAACAAATTTTTTAAAAAAAAATCTCTATATTGTACATGCGAATTGACGGTTGTATCATCTTATCTTCAAGGTTTATATTTTCTTAGCATAATCACCTTGCCCATTGTGTGGAAAAGCGGAAGGGAGAAAAGAAAATAAAAGATGTAAATGACACCATAGAAACGACAATAAAACAAAAACAACAATAACAATAAAATCGAGAAACGACATTACACACAGGCATGATAAAAACGACAATAAATAATGCTGATACTCGTCATTTCACAAGGCCTATTCCTAAGGCACTAGTTGAATTCCAAACAAAATTGTATTTTCAACTACGTTTTCAAACAAGCTATACAATTTGGCCAATCTAAAATTCATGTTTGAATATCATTCTTTAAAAAAAAATATCCTCAAACCGGCTGTTCAAATAAATTAGGATTCTTTTACTTGTTGATTTAGAGTATTGTTATAAAGCATCGGTGTTACTAAGCACCATTTAGTAATAAAAGATAAGTCTCTTACTGTAAGGTCTATTTTTTATTAGTGATGGTGCCACGAGACCTACTAATGCCCGGTGGTTTCAATAGTACTACGTGGAAGCTGAGATAAATGTACTCTTTTGATGCTTTTTATTTTATTTTTCCTCTTATGTCACATTCACTCAAACTTTCGAATTCTTTTCCTCATAAAAAGTCTTTTTCATTACTTAATCTTATAGATGGTCTCTGAATTATATGTAGACTCATAAAATGTTAAGAGTGCTACGTCTCATCAAATATCACAGTTTAGTCCCTAACTCTTAAAATGAATAAAACTTTATCCATGATCTATTATTTTTGTTTGAGTGTTTGATATTTAAAATAGCATATATATATATATATATATATATACACACAGACACACATATATATGTATATATATGAGGACAAAGAATAGTATTTTGCTGATGAATTGCACGAAATCTGTCCGTGATTCTAACACAATATGTAAAACAACACTACTGAATATGATTCATATTTTGTTTTGTTTTTAACAAAAAACTGAAATTAAAACAAGCCCATAGATTATGAAGGGAGTTTGGACATTTTAAAAATCATAGACTTAAGTGAGATTGACAAATAATTCAAGACAGTTTGCTGAGATTAAACTTTTTTTTTTTTTAATTGTAAGGGAAGTTCCAAGTCTTCGCTATAGCCTGCAAGTCATCATATATTTGGCGATGTAAAAATTTGTGTGGTCCCCACGAGCTTAGACCTCATCCAACGTTCCAAAGTCCTCACTGCAAGTCTACAAAAAGAGTACCAATATTTAAGAGGAAAAAAAAAAGTTCCACAAATGGGAATTTCTTGTCATCTTCAGGCAGGACTATAGGCTGACGTGGGTTGTCATCTTTTGTTTTTTTGTCCCGCCTCTTCGTGTAAGCATGGGTGTGGTGTGAACATGTGAAAAAAAAAAAAAAAAAACATTTCAAAAGGAACAACAAAATTTGATCAATGATAGAGCATATATATGTAGATAATAGTAATAACAATGGCAAGAGTTTTTTCGTTAAAATGTTACAAAATTGGAAAAAAAACGAAGGTTAAGTTTTGAAGATTAAGGATATATTGGTCAAAAGCTCTAATTTATGGGAATTTTTATAATGAATGTGAAAATAAACATAAAAAATTGGTGTCGAAATGGTTTCTTTACCCCGCTATTTAGCAAATTATGTTTTTTTAACTCTATTTTTATGTTTAGAATTGATGGTTCTTCGTTATGTTTTAACTCGGTTGTTAAGATAGATGCTTTGTTTGTTAGAATGATAAAAGAATCTTGATATGATTGTATACGTAGTTAAAATTATACACAAATCATGTTGAAAAATTCTTTTCATGTTCATGTTCATGAGATTAAAATCTCGTTGTTTATAAAACAATAAGTCATAATCTGATAAATAATATATTTATTGTACTAAAACCTTCTATTTTATGAGAAGCGGTATTATAACCTCGGGAGTGATCGATGTTCAATCACATTAAAAGGCGGAATGGCTTGGTTTTATTATCTTTGCATATCTATTACTTTTTTGTAAGTATTCATTCATCTATTTTTGAGACGAAAAATTACATCCTTTTTTGAGTTCTGTCGTATTCACCTCGATTTAAGTTTAAAGTCTTCACTACAAGTCTTCTTTGTATCTTCACTACAATTTCCATGGCCCCCCAAGAGATTGGACCACGTCTAAAGTAGTTGCAAGTCTTGATAAAAGTCTTCAATACACTAACGGCTAGCCATACGTTCCTAGCTATAATTTCTTCCACGAAGTCACGTTTTGCGTGACACAAAAGGCATGGTAGAATTTTTTTTAAAATAAATAAATATATAGATAAATGTAATTGATATCTAATTAAAAACTAAACACATTCTAATAAGTTACACCCACTAAGTGGCTCGTCTCGAAATTCAAACTTTAACTACTAATGAAAAGAAGAAAAAATAATGATGTGTCTACAAACTAGTGTCTACAGTGATGTGTCACTTCCTAAATTTTCAAAAAATTTGGTTATTTTTTAATTTTTTAAAAATTAAGTCATTTGTTTAAAAATAGGACCTTAAATAGTCTATTTGCCTAATTTCCTCCATGAATTACATATGAGGTGAAAATATCATGATAAGAGAACAAAATATAAATTAGTATATGAGTACTAATTGGACCAAATCTGCTCGTGTAATTAGTTTTGTAATAAATTATTTTGGAATGCATTAATAATGAACAAATTTGTAATAATTATAAGTCTTTACTATATTCTTGATTCTAGGATATTAATCTTTATTGCCACTTTCTTTAAAGATTATATTATTCACTTTAGCAACACAATATGTAAAACAACACTACTGAATATAATTCATATTTTATTTTGTTTTTAACAAAAAACTGAAAATAAAACAAGCCGATAGATTATGATGGGAGTTTGGACATTTTAAAAATCATAGACTTAAGTGAGATTGACAAATAATTCAAGAGAGTTTGCGAGATTAAAACTTTTTTTTTTTTATTGCAAGGGAAGTTCCAAGTCCTCGCTATAGCCTATGAGTCATCATATATTTGGCGGTGTAAAAATTTGTGTGGTCCACACGAAATTAGACCTCATTCAACGTTCCAAGTCTTCACTGCAAGTCTACAAAAAGAATACCAGTATTTAAAAGGAAAAAAAAAAGTTCTACAAAAGGGACTTTCTTGATGGGTGTGGTGTGAACATGTGAAAAAAAAGCATTTCAAAAGGAACAACAAAATTTGATTAAAGATAGAGCATATATATGTAAATAATAGTAATAACAATGGCAAGAGTTTTTTCGTTAATATGTCATAAAATTGGAAAGAACGAAGGTTAAGTTTTGAAGATTAAGGATATATTGTTCAAAAGCTCTAATTTATGGGAATTTTTATAACGAATCTAAAAATAAACATCAAAAACTGGTATAGAATGGTTTCTTTACCCCGCTATTTAGCTAATTATGTTTTCTTATTTCTACTTCTATGTTTTGGATTGATGGTTCTTTGTTATGTATTGACTCGGTTATTAAGATAGATGCTTTGCTCATTTGAATGATAAAACAATCCTGATATAATTGCGTGCGTTAAAATTGTACATAAATTACATTGAAAGATTCTTTTCATGTTCATAAGATCAAAACCTCATTATTTATAAAACAATAATACATAAATTACATTGAAAGATTCTTTTCATGTTCATAAGATCAAAACCTCATTATTTATAAAACAATAAGCCATAATAAATAATATACTTATTGTACTAGAACTTTATATTTTATGAGGGACGGTATTATAACCTCTGATCACCGTTCAATCACATTAAAAGTCGGAATTGCTTGTTGATTTTATTATCTTTGCATATCTATTACTTTTTGGTAAGTCTTCATTCATCTATTTTTGGGACGAAAAATTATATCTTTTTTTAGTTCTGTCGTATTCACCTCAATTTGTGTTTAAAGTCTTCACTACAGGTCTTCACTACAATTTCCACGGCCTCCAAGTGATTGGACCACATCTAAAGTAGTTGCAAGTCTTGCTAAAAGTCTTCAATGCACTAATTGCTAGCCATATGCTCCTAGCTATAATTTCTACCACGAAGTCACGTTTTGCTAGTTAGAAAACACATCCTAATAAAGTTACACCCACTAAGCTCGTCTCGAAATTCAAACTCTAATCATTAATAAAAAGAGGAAAAATAATGATGTGTCTACGTATTAGTGTCTAAAGTGATGTGTCACTTCCTAAATTTTCAAAAAGTTTGATTATTTCTTAATTTTTAAAAAATTGAGTCATGTATTTAAAAATGCTACCATAATAGTCTATTTGCCTAATTTCCTCCATAAATTACATTTGTGTGAACATATCATGACAAGAGAACAAAATATAAATTGCTATATAAGTACTAATAGGACCAAAATCTGCTCATGTACTAATTGGACCAAAATCTGCTCATGCAATTAGTTTTGTAATAAATTATTTTGGAATGCATTAATAATGATCAAATTTGTAATAATTATAAGTCTTTACTATATTCTTGATTCTAGGATATTAATCTTTATTGTCACTTTCTTTAAAGATTATATCATTCACTTTTGCATCACTGAATTTGGCCAAGCCATTCATAAAAATTATTCCCACCTTTCCAACTTTTATTTTTCCAATTAACCCGAAAGCATTCAATTTCCGAATGAGAAAACGATCAAAAACCAATCGACCCCGGAATTGGTAATTACAAATCCTATGGTATAAACTTACAATGAATTTATAATAACAAGCTCATTACATGTGCCATTACTTTCACAGACGACAACAAGCGTAGACCAAAAAAAAAAAAAAACGTGTAGTTTATAATTTGCTAAAAAAATACAGAGGAACATAATTGCACTCAAATAGAAGGGGTTCTAAATTACTCTATGCTCCATACTCATGAATTGATCATTATCTCACACACACATACATATATAAATTTATACTTAACATGCATTAGATATCAAACATACATACATACATAAATTTATCCTTAACATGCATTAGAGATCAAACTAGACTCCTCAGAGTCCTCTTCTGATAATGTCGATGTCTCCCCAGCATCCTCAGCTTGACGCTTCTCGTGTTCTTGCGCTTGCGGATATAGGTACAGCTTCGGAGGCTTTTGTAGGGACTCAACTTCACCATCTAGCATTTCGATGACTTTGTTCATTGAAGGGCGATCACAAGGCTTCAATTGTATGCACCACAATGCTACTATGATCATCTTCTTTACTGTTTTCGCCTCCTCCTCCGTCGCATCTTCTATTTCTATTTCATTGCCTTTACTAAATTGGTCATATATCCACAAAGGAAAGTAGATTTGACTTGTATTCTCAGCATTTGCATCTACATTCTTCCTTTTGTTTGCCATTTCCATCAACAACATTCCAAAGCTATAGACATCAGCTTTGAAAGAGACTCCTCCAATGTTTTTGTAAAACAATTCCGGAGCTATATATCCCATGGTTCCTCTGGCTGCTGTTAAAGACACAATGCTATTATCCAATGGAGACAATCTAGCTAGCCCAAAATCAGAAACTTTGGGAATGAAGTTCTCGTCCAAAAGAATGTTGTGAGGTTTAATATCAAAATGAAGAATTCGTACATCACATCCTTGATGGAGATACTCGATACCACGCGCGACTCCGAGAGAGATCTCAAATATTTCCTTTGAGCTTAAGGAGTCATCTTTTCCTTCTCTTGAAAAAATGTACTTGTCCAGAGACCCATTAGACATGAAGTCATATACAAGCGCACGCTTTGAACCCTCGAAGCAAAAGCCAACTAATCGCACCACATTTACGTGATGAATCCTTCCAATGCTAGCAATTTCATTGATGAAATCCTGTCCATTGGCTTTGGATTTATCTAACATTTTGATTGCTACAAGTCCTCCACTAGAAAGCTTTCCTTTGTATACAGAGCCGAAGCCTCCTTCACCGAGTTTTTCCTTGAATCCTTTGGTCATCTTCCTGATATCCCGGTAGGAGTACCTTATTGGCGCAAGATTGTGATGACTTTGGAGGAATGCTTCAATTCCATCGTACATCGACAGATGGCGTCTTCGCCATTTATAGATAGCAAGAGCAATCACAAATGAAAGTCCAATTGTTGTTCTTGGTGCTAGCACTCCAACTGATAAAATAACCAATATTATATATACAGAAAGGAAGAAAAAAAAATATGAACATCATAATAATAGTCAAAAGAAATACTTCATAAATCCGTACTTCACTTGCTGCGGATCGGCAATTCCTGATTGCTGAGATATCATATGTTCTCTCTTTGTTCTTTTTTTTTTTTTTAAAGTGATCGTCCCACTTAATTAGTTCATGCTGAAACCAAATTAGTGGTTCAAACAACAATCACTGTTTTTTCATCCATGTATATTAATGAAAGCATATCAATCTCGTTTAATTTCTCACGCCTTCTGTAAGCTTCTTATTTTAGTCGTCCTATTTTTTCCTACTGCAAAATAAATAAATAAATGAACCTCTTTTAATAAAAAAAAGATCTTACCAACGTATTTGTATCCTACCACTAAGTAGTACACGAAAACTGCAAGGGAAACAAGAGAAAATAAAAAAAGTGAGAAAAAGTGACTCAAAATTTTAGAAGGAAAATTGAAAAAAAAAATAAAATTAGTTGCCGAAAACTGTGAGATGAAAATACATGAGAAAAATGCGATGATTGTGAATGATATACCCTGTGAATTTGGTATCCTAGCTCTATCCAATATATCATCTTAAAATTTTCTTGATTTTCCAAAATATAGATGATCTAAAATAGAAATAATAGGGAAAAGAAAATGTAAAAAGATGGGAAAGTCCTTACGTTCGAGGTAGCCCAAAATCCAATAGAAGCGACCTGTGTTATCCAAAAATAGAAACACGATGTCATCAGCTTAACACATAATCTTGTATGATAATTAACATGCTTAAAGGTACTAAAGAAGAGGAAAATTATATATATACATATATACATATATATATATTCTTCGAATAAAGATGAATTGCTCCTCGTTTTTCTGCCTTAGTTAATATATGGTTATAATATATAACACAAAAATTCCTTACCACACTTTTCAATATTGCCTAGTCCGTAATAACAATATCGGCGGTCATGAACACAACGAACCCTCTTGGAATCTTCATCTTCGAAGAAGCAAACATCAGCGTATCCTTTTTTATTGAAGCTTCGCAACCA
Source organism: Artocarpus hirsutus (assembly GCA_946598075.1). Classification (NCBI taxonomy): domain Eukaryota; kingdom Viridiplantae; phylum Streptophyta; class Magnoliopsida; order Rosales; family Moraceae; genus Artocarpus; species Artocarpus hirsutus. Next base: position 13,806 of record CAMOHE010036207.1, read on the forward strand.
CGAAAGCTCAAAGCCATAAACAAGCGCGCTGTGGATGTCATAGGAAGTGATATTACTATAAAAATTAACCCACCCCTTCTGTATGAGAGTCGTTTGTTCTATCTGGCAAGTCTCCTTCAGCGCAGAAGAATTTAATTCTCCCCCATACACGTAGTAATAAGAGTAGTGCTGCCTTGATCTGGATTGGAACGAACTCGCCGCTGGGGAAAAATTTTCATTGAGCATGCAAGGAGCAGCGTCGATGTATGAAGAGTTCTGCGGTACTGGCCTTTCACAGTTCAAGAATATTACGGTTACTGAAAGTTGGTGCGTATACTTGAATCCCCAATAGTCTATTAAGCCGATGTTAATGTCGTTGTCGTAAGAAGTATCGCCATCTTGATTTTTATATCTGGCTTCATGGAACAAAGTATTGTTGGGGATGGAGTAGCAATCATCTTTCTGAATAGTTGGATCCACAATTCGAATTGTATAGTTGTTGTAGTTGATCGCTTGCACGTAGTATCTATAAGTTGCATATGTTTCGCCGTAACCTAATTCAACAGACAAGTATAGCACTGTGAGATTGTTTTCGCAAGAAAGGTTGTACCTTAAGTCGCCACAGTTCAAAGGGTCGGTTGTGAGTCGGAAAGGAGAGGTAATATTATGAACATTGCCACATGAAGAAGAACATGGATGATCACTAATCACCATAAACATATTCATGATCACCACCATAACAATGATCAATAGTCTTCCAGTTGTATTCTTCATCTTTAGCAGGAGAGAGTTAAAACTCTGGTGGCCGATCACTATATAGAAAAGCTGAAAGGAAAATTTTTTTTGATATATATATATATATATATTCTTTATATTCTTTATGTTTTTTTTTTTTTTTTTTTGGAAATGACGAGAGGAAGGTTAACTAACAAGCTGGAGAGTAAAATATAATATAACTGTTTTTCATTTTTATTTTTTGGGTGGAAAGCTGATAGTTATAAACAAGCAACCAAATACTCTTCCGAATTCTATTTTGGCGGCTTGAATTTTCTTAAACAGGAATCTTTTAGGATTATTACTGCTTTTATGTTCTTACATAACTTCCGGGTTGGTTTCGATATCAACTGCATCACTCTAAGAGTCTAGTCGGTGGAACCAGTGAATCACGCGAGCTGGTTAGATGTGTGGGGTAGAGGGCTCGTAGTACCCCTTTCTTGATCCGGCCTTTTTTTCGCTTCGGTAGTGAATCACCTACTAAAAAAATGAGGCAGGCCTGCACACCCTATTTGAAAATACTACTCAACCGGTTTGAAGCTCTTTGCTATAACATAATTATCACAACCCTAATTCTGATTCCTCACAATTCCTAATATTTTTCATCACTATCCAAACACCAATTTAAATTTTATTTTATTATAGGATTTTACACTTTTAGATGCCAGTTTATATTGCAGTTCTAGTTCCAAATTTACACTTCAACCCAAAAGTTTATAACTACGTAATTCAAACCATGAACCAGACGATGCCTAGCGTGCTCACATTTTTCTCGCCGATCATGGTATTTAAATGACATATCTTAACATTGTTTGGCCGAGTTTGACAAAGAAGTGGTTGAAAAATTATCTTAACATTTGATTACCAAAAATTATAATGTTCTAAGAGTCTGGCTTATTGTTTTATATATATTAAAAATTATAGTTTGCATCTTGACAATTTTCTTACACATCTCTTTTTTTCTTTCTTTTTCATTTTTTCAATGAGGCTTTTGAGAGGAAGTTACACGACGTTTACTTTTGAAGTCTTCACTCAAACATTAAATTTACCAATTCTTTTGTAGCTAGTTTCTTCGAAACTCAAATTTTTTTGGCCATATATGCTTTTTGCTCAATCATTTCATTGAAAATTCCAAGTCTTTACCGCAAGTCTCCCTAGCATTTTCGAAGTGTCTGCTGTTAGTCTGCATGACTTTCTAGTCATCTTAGACCGGACATCGGGCTCAATGATCTCCACAAAGTCTTGCATAGAGTCCTTTTTAAAAAATAAAAATAAAAATTAACAAGTTTAAAAGTCCGTTGCTCCATTTTTCTTTCTCATTAATTGTATCTTTCAATTTATGTCTTTACCGCAAGTCTTCTTAACCCTTTCAGCAAGTCGTAGTAAATAGGTCAACTTTTTACAGCAAATAGCTGGGTTATTTACTAAAGTGTGGTAAGTATTTTAACTTTTCGTTTTTCTATTTTACTTCTAGGTTTTTTTTTTCCTCAAACTTAAAAGGATTTTTGGTTTATTTCTTAGTATTGTGAATTAACTTGGGGTATTTAATTTGGGATGTCTTTTTATTGCTTTGATAAACATAACAACTATATATTTTGCCTTTCCAAAGCAAAAATTTATCTTCTCTCTAAATTGACCCAGTTTTCGCGAAACTTTTTTGAAATATTGTCTCTTTCTTTCATAAAGTGTTGATCAGAAGCAAATAATAATACTATCTTTTTTAATTGCAGAGATGAACATTGTGATTTCTATGGTAAAGTTGATGATCATCTCATCTTTTGGATGGTTTTTTATGATACAACTTATTATTGCCGACAAAGCTGGAGCCGACCAGAACGAATGCATCGAAACAAGATGTGGGGAAGATCAGCCACCAATCAGATTTCCTTTCCGACTCAAAGACAGCCAGCCAGCACACTGTGGCTACCCCGGCTTTGACCTAACCTGCACAAGCTCTGGTCAAACTTTACTTGTGCTGCCCAATCTTCAGATGAGGTTCTTTGTCAAATATATATACTATGAATTTCAGTATATGAGCGTGTATAGGGCAGATGAATGTTGGTTTCAGAAGCAGAACTTGGAATCGCCGAGTCTTTTAATTTCTCCTTTTCAGTTCGACCAAAATGGATATTATTATGGCTCTGCACTATTCAATTGCTCTGCAAATCAGACCTCTGCAAATCTTTTATACGGATATTTTTATAAAGTTCCCTGTCTAAGTAACCATAGACACGTTGTTCTTGCCAGTTATTCCGGCACAGACTTGAGCCCCTACTTGTTGAAGCTTGTTTCTTGTAGGAAGATATTTGAAATTTCAACAGTTCCACCAAAAATATTTTCACATTATCCTTTTCCATTGACATTGACATGGTCGACACCAATTTGTTACCTCTGTGAAGCATCACGTGAGAGATGTCGATTGAAGAAACATGGCAGTGGGATTGACGAAACTGAATGTTACGAGTTGCCCAAAGCGCAGAAAGGTCGTAATCGTCGTAAAGGTACAAGTACTTTTAGTGCAAACTGGTTTTATTTTGAAAAATGTTCTACATCTTGTTGTCCAGGCCACATGTAGCGTGTTCAAATATGAAGTAAGATGCAAGAATTCGAATTTAAAAAATTTTCAGACATCAGTACTTTTAAGACTTAAGTCAACTTTGGTACTGAACGATGCATATAATTGAAGTTATAATGTTTGATCTAAATCAATTAGCAGTTATGATGTTGCCAATAGCTTCATTAATATGCAAGAAATCTTACATTATTATTATTCCTTTTTTTTTCAGGTGCACTGATTGCAGGTGAGTTACTTATCTCAACCCCTAATGACTTCTTAGCTTTTGTGGAGAGTTCTTACTTTTCTTGACTCTCGCTTTAGAAACATTATGCTGTTCTCATTGAATTTGAATTTTCTCGCTTACAGGTATAGTCTGTAGTTCTCTAGTTCTTATACTAGTGGCCACAGCAGTTTTCCATGTCTATACTATAGACAAAAATGAAAGAGAAAGCCATTTGAGGATTAAAAAGATTCTAGAGGACTACAAAGCTTTCCGGCCATCAAGATTTACCTATGCAGACATTAAGAAGATCACGAATCAATTCAAGGAGAAGTTAGGCGAAGGAGCCTATGGAACGGTGTTCAAAGGGAAGCTTTCCAACGAATTCCTCGTTGCTGTGAAGATCCTAAACAATTACAAAGGAAATGGAGAGGAGTTCATCAATGAAGTCGCAACAATGGGTCAAATTCACCACGTAAATGTGGTTCGCCTGGTCGGCTACTGTGCTGAAGGATTTAGAAGAGCTCTAATTTATGAGTTCTTGCCAAATGATTCGCTAGACAAGTACTTATCAACTGTAGCTGGTGGCACAAACCGCTCGCTCAGCTGGGAAACATTGCAAGGCATTGCTCTTGGTATTGCCAAGGGAATTGAGTATCTTCACCAAGGTTGTGATCAAAGGATCCTTCATTTTGATATTAAGCCTCATAATATCTTGCTAGATCTTAACTTTATTCCAAAAGTTTCTGATTTTGGCCTAGCAAAGTTGTGTTCGAAGGATCAAAGCTTGGTGTCGATGAGTACTGCTAGAGGAACCATGGGGTATATTGCTCCGGAAGTATTCTCCCGGAACTTTGGAAATGTGTCATACAAGTCAGATGTTTATAGTTTTGGAATGTTGTTGCTTGAAATGGTAGGCGGTAGAAAGAATACAAATGTGACAGTAGATAATACCGAAGAAATTTACTACCCAGAATGGATCTATAATCTTTTAGAAGAAGGAGAAGATCTTCGAATTCATATTGAGGGAGAGGGCGACGCTAAACTTGCAAAGAAACTTGCAATTGTTGGACTTTGGTGTATCCAGTGGCATCCAACGGGTCGTCCTACCATGAAAGCCGTGATTCGAATGCTGGAAGCAGAAGAAGATTTAACCATGCCGCCTAATCCGTTTGCCTCTATGGGTCCATCAGAGACAAACAACAAGGTGCCCACAAGGCGTATGGCCCTCGAGTTGGAAGCTATTGCCGAATAAGCACTAGAGATATGTTTAATATTTCCATAAATACATATTTTACATAGATGTACTTAATTAAATAAATTTTAGACTTTGATGTAGTTCTTTGTATTTACTTGTAGATGTCGATCTTAAACTTTTTCACGAATGGAATCCTGGAATGGTTAGAATATCAATGCAATGAAGGACGGTAATGTTCGTTAGTATCATTTATCTTTTGAACCCTTATACTTCAGGTCTTCTCGTCTCCTTTTATTTTCATTTTGAAAGGAGAAAAGAAGAAAGATTTAACGTGATTTGATATTTTGCATATGCTCATAATCTATAGAGAAAACGAGAGAATTTACTAGTAAAGATCACAATGAACATAGACTCAATACAAAAATTACAATTACAAAGTAGAAAAGTTATCCAGGTCTAAAATCTAGAAATTTCCTATTATTAAAATAAATACCCTAAAATTCAAAAACAACTGAAAAGGAACATCAAAATTTGATTAAAGAGAAAGCATATATATGCAGATTATAGTAATAACAATGCCAAGAGGTTTTTGTTAATATGTCATAAAATTGGAAATAACGAAGGTTAAGTTTTGAATATTAAGGATACATTGCTCAAAATTAAAGCTCTAATTTGTGGGAATTTTTATAATGAATCTCAAAATAAACGTCAAAAACTGGTGTGGAAATGGTTTCTTTAGCCCGCTATTTAGATAATTATATTTTCTTATTTTTACTTCTATGTTTTGGATCGATTGTTCTTCATTATGTATTAACTTGGTTGTTAAGGTAGATGCTTTGCTCATTTGAATGATAAAAGAATCTTGATATGATCGCATGCGTAATTAAAATTGTATACAAATCATATTGAAAGATTCATTTCATGTTTATGAGGTCAGAGCCCATAATTAGATTAATAATACACTTATTGTACTAGAAGTTTACATTTTATGAGGAGCAGTATTATAGCCTCACGGAGTGATCAATGTTCAATCACATTAAAAAGCTGAATGGCTTGTTGATTACCTTTGCATATCTATTACTTTTTTGTAAGTCTTCATTCATCTATTTTTGGGACGAAAAATTACATCCTTTTTCGAGTTCTGTCGTATTCATTTCAATTTTAAGTTTAAAATCTTCACCATACAAGTCTTCTTTGTATCTTCACTACAATTTCCACGGCCCCCAAGAGATTGGACCACATCTAATGTAGTTGCAGGTCTTGCTAAAAGTCTTCAATGCACTAATTGCTAGCCATATGCTCCTATCTATAATTTCTTCCACGAAGTCACGTTTTGCGTGACATAAAAGGCTTGGAAGAAAATTTTTTAAAATAGATAAATATATAAATTAATGTAATTGATAACTAATTAGAAACTAAACACATCGTAATAAAGTTACACGCACTAAGCGTCTCGTCTCGAAATTCAAACTCTAACTATTAATGAAAAGCGAATAAAAAATAATGATGTGTCTACGTATTAGTGTCTACAGTGATGTGTCACTTCCTAAATTTTCAAAAAATTTGGTTATATCTTAATTTTTAAAAAATTGGGTCATTTATTTTAAAATGCGACCTTAAATAGTCTATTTGCCTAATTTCCTCCATGAATTACATATGTGGTGAAAATATCATGACAAGGGAACAAAATATAAATTGGTGTATAAGTACTAATTGGACCAAAATCTGCTATGTAATTAGTTTTGTAATAAATTATTTTGGAATGCATTAATAATGATTAAATTTGTAATAATTATAAGTCTTTACTATATTCTTGATTCTAGGATATTTATCTTTAGCCTCTGTTTGGTAGGAAGAAAAGAAAATGAAAGGGAAAGGAAAATTATCAATGATAGAAAACTAAAAGGAAAAAAAGGATTTTAGTTTTTTTATGTAATTGTTTGGTATGATAAGGAAGAAAGAAAATAAATTTACCTCTATGTGTTTGGTATTAAAAGTAAAACCTAAATGATAGAAAAATTAAAATCAATATAATTACTTTTTACCTAACAGAACCAATACAATTCTTCACTTGTAAAATAGGTGGAATGCCAAATAACACCTAACAGATTAACACACAACTCATCACAGTGCATTTTACAAATAGAGTCAAGTATTCCACGCAAATAAGAGTGCATTTTACGATTGATTTCCTTTATTTTTTTTTTCTTTTCACAATATCGTAAAAGCATACAAGAGTCGTTTGGGCTGATAAGTTCAACCACCACAGATGCAAAGGACCTAGCTTTTGTAAAATTAACTCAACTATTTTCATGATTTTTTCATTTTAATCAATGGCTCATTCACAGAAAACGCATAAGAGATGGAGCCAGAAAAAGGATAAACATAGAAAAAGGCATTCCTCATTTCTAATTTCCTTCCATAAAGATGAAAAGCCATTCATTGCTCCCTACAAACCTCCAAATTTCCGATCAAAGTAACACTAGATGGGGCTGAGAGAAAACAGAAAAATTGTTACATTTTGCATGAAAGCTCCAAGGAAATTTGTGAATTTGCAATCAATCGACGTCAAAAAAAAAAAATCCCGGAAGCTAAAGTAATAAAACTGCTAACTTTAGAACAAAACAGCCATGGAAAAAAAAAACAAAACAAAACAAAAAATGTAAAGTGTAAACAATAAGCTTTTTTGCAAAAAAGACGGGAAATTTATGATGAAGATGTAAGGTATAGTGATTGGTGAAGGTTTGCTTGGGAGAAAACCAATCAAAAAATAAAACATAAAATGGGCTGAAGATTCGTGAAGTATGGGAGAAAAAGTTAGTTTCCAGATTTTTTATGTATAATTTTTATGGATAATTTTGTAATTTTGTCTCATTTATATAACTGACAATCTTTTTCATCTGATAATCTGTTCAATTTTGAGAGGAGAAAATATAATAGAACCAACTTAGTAATTTTTTCATCTTATTTTCCGTTCCATCCAAACTTTCCTCCTACCAAACACCTTTATCTATCAATTTTCATCCTAAAATCTCTTCACCATTTTCTTTCCATCTAATTTTCTTTCATAGCAAACAGAATGTCACTTTCTTTTAAGATTATATTATTCACTTTAGCATCACTAAATTTGGCCAAGCCATTCATAAAAATTATTCCCACCTTTCCAAATTTTTTTTTCCAACTAACCCGAAAGCATTCAATTTCCGAACGAGAAATCGATCAAAAACCAATCCACACCGGAATTGGTACAATTAGTTATATTGGGTTTAAAAATTTGGGTCTCGGATAACAGATAACAAATTACGAATCCTATGGTGTAAACTTACTATGAATTTATTGTAACAAGCACATTATATGTGCCGTTACTTTCACAGACGATTATAAGCGCATACCAAAAAAAAAAAAGAGTAGTGTTTATAATTTGCTAAAACTACAGAGGGGGGGTCTAAATTACTCTTTGCTTCATACTCATGAATTGATCATTATCACATACATACATGCATACATACATAAATTTATTCTTAACATGCATTAGAGATCAAACTAGACTTCTCTGAGTTCTCTTCTGAAATAAATGGTGACAATGTCGTTTTCTTTCAATTTTTCATTGAATAATAGGTACTTGCGTGTACAAAGGCAATTTTAATCCTTGCATTGCACTTGGTATATTGATTTCCCATCAAAGAACGGATGTCAAATTACTTGGATATCCAAATATACATGTTATAATTTTATTGTTTGTTTAATTATGTAAAATGATTTTTTAATTAGAAATTATATTAATAAGATTACTACTCTAAGTTTAATAATACACGTTAGAAGTGGAAGTTAATTGTTTCTGATTACCCCATTAATTAGGCAAGAAATTGAACGAAAGGGAATAAGCGTATTACTTTCTTTTTCAATCCCAATACATTTTTTATTACATTCTTCTCGCTCTAAAAGGTGAGGAACTCATTGATATTATATTTGTAGATCTATAAATTTTGCCCCAAAAGGGAATTTTTCCTCCTTGGTATTTCGTCTAGCTTCATTGAAGCTACGATAAATGTCTCTTTCGATACTTTTTTTTTTTCCCTTCTATTGTTTGTATGTGTGGTGTTTGATACTCAACTTTCAACCATTTGAACCATGAGTTCAAGTTAAATCGACGTCTGGGTAGTAGAGGTTTAAAACGATGAAAATGGTTGCCTCAAGTTTTTGAGAGCTTTGCCCCTCTCCCTACTTTTCAAAGTCTTCACTATAAGTCGTCTTGTATTTGGCGATGAAAAGGAATTTCTATGGACCCCACGAGACAATTAGACGACATCTAAAGTTCCAAGTCTACAATGAAATCTTCAAAAAATCTTTCGAGACATCTTCAAGCAAGAATAAGGCTGTGGGCTCCACGAGTATTGCCGTGGGATGTACGTAGAACGAAATTATTAATGTTGGAAAGGAAATAGAAAATATTTTATGCATTCATGGCATTTGCGCTTTTGAGTCTTCTTTCAAATAATAATCTCTTATCTTGCTTGAAGGTTCACTCCCAGTCTCAGTCTTTTCATTAAATGATAGAGATGAAACTTCAAAAATAATTGGTCTGGAATTACATTATGTGACCTTGTCGTTTTCTTTCAATTCTTCGTTGAATAAGTTTTTTTTTCGTATATTGCTAACATACACCTCTATTATATAGGGGGAAGATAAAAGTTAAGCCCCTCAATCTACTTTTACATCCGTCACTGCTTGCGTCATCCTCTCCATCGCTAGTGCTCGCGACGACCATCTCCATCACTGGTCCTGATGGTTCACGCCGTCGACATCACATGACTGAGTCTGCTACTTCTGCCCAAGGGTAGAAAGGAGATTTAAAAAAAAAAAACGTAGAATAAAATGATAGTTTCTTTAAATGCTTTCGGATCTTCTATTTGCTTTAATTAATTTCAATAAACATGCTATTTGCTTCAATTTTTGTTAATTGAAAATGGGTTGAGAATTTTTCTAGGAACCTATTTGCAAAGATTTCTGAATTGGGGCTAAACTGCAATTTTAAAAATGAGAGATAAAATGTAATTTTATGAGTTAACTTTTTTTTTAAAGCATGTATTTAACCCTCAAATATTTTAAAATTACAAGTTCATCCCTATTATCAAACATAACTTTTTTTGTTTAAAAGCACTAAACAAAAGGCTTCCAAAAGAATTATGATGATCTATACCTTTATGTATTTTATGAACGAAGCTTGAACAAAGCAATGGTCATTCTATTAGTTAATTATTAATATCAAAAAATAAAAGTTTTTTCGTAGTGTATAAAAGTTGCTACATAAAGTCGAAGTTGTCACGGACGAGGATGCATGGCCACTCCTAAACTGTTTTTTTAAGATGTATATAAAATTCTAAAAAAATTATACTTCACCTTTTTTACAATAGCTTTCCACCCCTCTAAAGTTCTACATCTTTTAATAATTTTAATATACACTCTGTTCTCTTTAAAAAAATTTCTAGCTTCATGGCTATCCATCCGCCGTTGAGCTTCCTTTCCATTAGTCTTCGTTTTTAATTTTCTTTCACAGAATAATTTGCTTTTGTCTTGTTCTTGCAGTCCTCGCCGTGCAAGTCTTCACATAGTCTATCTTTCAAAAATGTATACGTTTATCTATCAATGAACAGGACTGGCGTAATTATAAGGCGACAAATAAGTGCCAACATAATTCCACAGAGCACAAACCTTGAGCATGCAACCTTTTTTTATTCAGGGTTAGATTATTTGTAAATATTAAAAGATAAGTATATTGTAACGTTGCATACTAAACGGTTCACTTTTTATATAATGCATGCTGAATTTTTAATTTTTGCATAATATACTTTAAACTTTAAAATTATTAATAATTGAAATCTAATACCTACTTTAAATTTTCATTAGCTATTATTTTTTACGTATTGAGCTTTAATTTTTTTTTTAAAATAATGAGCTCTATCTATAAAAAAACTCACGTGTAAATTTCATGACTAAAATTGTCTATGTTTTTTAACGCTTATTAGCTATTGAATTTCAATTATTAATAATTTCAAAATTTATGATGCATTTTGTTAAGATTGAAAGTTCAAGATACATTATGCAAAAAACGAATAGTTTTGTGCGCAACATTGCAACTTACTTTTCGAAGATTTATATTTCAATACAATACAGCTTAAAAATCTACAGTGGTTACTTAAAAAGACCAAAAAAAAAAAAAAAACCATATAATAGCTAAGTTGTTATTATAACTTGGATCTTGATTTCTTAGAATAACGGTTTGTGATCTATCATATTTTGATTACTTATGTGTTCGCTCATCTGTTTTTGGGAAATCAAGTTACCTTGTTGATCCTTTTTGAGTTACTGCCATATTTAATTAATATCTGTCTTCAAAATAAGTCCTCTTGTATTTGCAGTATCAATTTCCACTCGTAAAAGTCTTCAAAACACTTGCTACCATAGAAATTAAAATTAAACGGTTATGATCGTAGAGATACATAAAGAGCTTGCCTGAACCTACCCGTATTAAATGAATTTTTTTTTAACTGTTTTTAATATATTCTGTAGAATGGAACTCCCAAAACGATCCCTTCCAGAGAGAAGAAAAAAAATTTTTCCAAAACGATAGGATCTCAAATTTCACATGCATCGCTTCCTTCTTTAAACACATAAATTGTACAAGTTAATCAAAATAAGAAGTAAAGAAACAGAAGTAATTAAATGATAAACATAGACAAATAATTGTACAAGTTTAAATTCAAAATAAGAAGTAATTGATAAACATAGACAAAGTGAACTAAATACACAGAAGGACTATAATTGCAACAATAGATGGGGTCTCGATTACTTTCCCCCTGCAAACACATAAATTGATCATTACATGATACATATATAGTCTTAGCACGCACAAGAGATCAGACGAGACTCTTTAGACCAGAGATTGATCTTCTGATGTTGTGGATGAGCATGATGTCTCCCCAGCATGATCCTCAAAGTTATGCTTCTGGTGTTCTTGCTCCTGCGGATATAGGTAAGGCTTTGGAGGCATTTGTAGGGATTCAACTTCTCCTTCGAGCATTTCGATGACTTTGTTCATCGAAGGGCGATCACAGGGCCTCAATTGTAT
>CAMOHE010036209.1:0-29217 GCA_946598075.1 Artocarpus hirsutus
ACTTAACAAGGAACATTTATTAAATCATAGCTTAAAACTTCACTTTATGATTTTATAACACATTTAGTACAATGTATCTTAAAACTTTTGAAAACATTTTTTAAAACTCTAATTTTCTTAAAACTTTGAAAACACTATATTAAATAGTGGAAAACCTTTTTTCTGTGTAACAAAAGCAACTGTGGTGGTATCCATACCTAAATCTTCGCATCTGTCCTCCCCAACACCCAGCTCTTCTAACGGGTCCTACTGGTCGACCATAAAACTTCCTACAGCATGAAAAAAATTTTAATGAGCTTTCGCTTAGTAAGTTCAAACATATTCTTACAAATCATTTTAAATAAAACTTTTCTCATAAAAACCTTTCGCTTAAAACATTTTTCATTAAACATTTCTACAACATTTTCATAGACGTTCTTCATAAACTTTTTCTTGAACACATAAAAATATTTTTCATAAACTTTTATCATAAACATTATCTAAAATGTTTTTCATAAACATAACATATAACATTTCATAACAAAGAATACCATCAAAGTTAAAATGCATAATCCCATTATGCTCAATTATAAACTTCAATTATGAGCATTTTATAAACATTCCTTTCTTACTTTAACTTTCTACCTTTGTTCCTTAGCTTTCTTTATCTTACTTTAACTTTCTATCCTTGTTCCTTATCTTTTCGTATCTTACTTTAACTTTTCTTATTTTTACTTTAGTGTTCGTACCAACATCATTAATCATGAGATCATAAACATGATGCTTCCCTTGCAGAAGACTTGAGACTATCGAACATCGAGGTCATGTACCTCACATCTAGGAGGTCAAACCTTAACTTTACTTTCAGTACCTCACAACAAGAAGGCTGGTACGATACTTTCTTTTATCATCTTTACTTTACCTTCTTTTTAACGTTAATAAGCATAACAAATGCTAACACATCATATGTAAACACCTTTGCAAATCATATCTTATATTCTAAAACATATTGCATAACAAATGCAACTTATTGCATAACAAATGCAACATAAAACGTAAACACATTTTGCAAATCATAACTTGTTCTCTTTGAAACTTATTACATAACAAATGCAACTTTTTACATAATAAATGCAACATAAAACTTATAACTTAAACTATAAAATATTATACATTAACAAAATGCAACACATACTTTAAATACATTAAAAATTATAACTTGAACTTTTAAAAACATTATGCATATAATATGCAAATAGACTTTAAACATAACACTTGCAAATTCATTGAAAATCTTGCTTTAAATCTTTAAAACTTTTTGCATAATGCATGCAAACATGCTTTAAAAGAAACCTGCATAATAATTGCAAACATATTTACAAATGTATACATAAATATTTAAAAATCATTTTCTTTATGCTGTAGGTGAAGTTTAAACTTACCTGGTTTACGCTCTAGCGTTCTCTACTTTGTTCCTTTTTCTTTCAATAATCGGCCTTTATGTCCTGATCAAACGATAGCTGACTCATTAACTAACTTTCTTTTTTTAAAAAAATAAAAAGGTAATGAGTCACCTAGCAATCAATTAGGTTACTTTGGGTGGCAAAATGTGATTGGGCCACATTTCAAGGTGTGGTGGCCCAATCAAAATCCATTGAGTGTCCACCAAACTTTTTACGTAGTCTAAGTTTATACTGACAATATTTTTCCTATACTGTCCGTATTTTTTTTCATACAGTTCATGAAGTCCCATAACCTCCCATACTTATTGCCATCCATTACATAATGAAATTCTAATATTATCTAACTTTATACAGTCTAAAGTTATACTGACAATATTTTTCTTATACTGCCGGTACATTATCTATACTGTTACAGCATTCTTTATTCATCTATATTCTTTAAACAGCATTACTCCTGTACTGCTTTAACTTAAATAGTCTAATTTTTGTACTGTTTAACCTTAAATAGTCTATTTCTTAACTATATTACTTTTGTAGTGTAATTTTTATACTATATAACTTTATCAGTGTACTTTCTAACAATGTATTATTTTAATACTGTATAATTTTTTATGTTATTATACAATATTTTTCCTTAAACTGTATTTTTATTTTACATAATCCTTAACTTCTTATATTTTTAATATAGTAAAAATATTCAGATGTTACAAGTAGCTTTGTCGATGACAAGAGCTTGCCGTGCCGTTACTGCATTTACTTGTAAAGCTCCACCGTTAATCATATCCACCTCATCGGAGCTCTAGCGATGGAGATGCTCTTCGACTATCTAAAGCAAAAAGATTCACCGATCGTCGAAACAAAATAAAGATGTAGCTGAATTCCACGATGAATCGCAATCACAAAGAAACAGACAAAGTTAAGGTGCTAAATTGGGAAAGATATGCTCTTTAAAACAACGTGTTGAAAAATTAAAAAAAAAAAAAAAAGAAAGGCAAAAAGACTACATAAACAACGTAAATGACATTTTGTTTAGTAGTCCATATTTTTTAAAATATTAGTTTCATTTTCGTAGGTTCTTAAATGCCTTCACATGTGCCGATTTTTACTGTCTTCTCTTTAGCTTGCCCCTCTTTAGGTCACGTCCATTCGAACTCCCTTTAGCAGTTGAAGACGTCGGAATGATATCTGGTACTAGACTCAAGGCCAACCCTATATATATTCAATAAAATGCTTCCTTTATTTTTATAGTATCCCCACTAAATAAAATTCTGGCTCGGCTATTATGGATGAAAACTTAAATATATTGTATCCTTTAATCTCTTGCACTTTATAAATGTTTACGTATCTCTTCCTCCCTCTGTTTTTTTCCTCCTCTAGACATCATTTTCTTTTTTTATTTGTATTTCATAGTTGGTTTTCCCTGGTTTTTCTTTACAATTCAATTCTTTTTGGTGGTGGCATATGTTATTCAGTCTATTGCTCTATTTGAAAATTGTGCACCTAGATTTTATAACATGGCTCTTTGAATATTACTATACATATATATTTAATTATTTTATTTTGTTTCTTTTTTTTTTCTTATTTTTGTTTCTAAATATACCGGATAAAAACAGTGGAGAAAGTAAACTAACTTCAGCCAAGATGATGCTCTCACCAAGCTATTGGAAGGATCGAACAAGGCAAAACATATGCTAATCCCATCAAATCTATAAAGAGAAGAAAGGACGTACCGTTAATGAGTACGCACTATCTGGTTGCAATCTAGCATGTGGATCACAGTGATAAAGTAGACATTGAATACCATGAATTTGAGCTGTGCTTATTGTCTTGTTGCAAAATGCATAGGCTGCATTTAAGGGGTGTTTTTCATTTTTCTTTTCTTCTATCTTCTTTTTTCTCTTCCATGAGATCACCAAAATCTTGTAACGCCTGGCTCTGTGCTGCAATCCACTAGCGACAAGGCACATGTTCATTGAAAGAAAAGGTATCTTCTTTCGCGCATATGGATGTGATATTAACATTATCCAACCAGAGTACAAGATTTTTCTTTGGAAATTTTTCTTATAGACTCAAAAACATAACCTAATAATAAATATTTGTCTTTCAATTATTAAAATGATAGAAAAAATAATTTTCATTAGATCTAAGGATTTAAAGACGTATACTATCGGTAGATATTTTTATCCAAGAAAGATCTCCTTGCTCCTTCTTCAGAGTACAAGATAGTGTAATATATAACAAAATTTGATCCTTTTTTTCTGTGGGTGGTAAAAAAAATAATCTACTGAGAGTCATTTGTCAGATCTAAAAAATTGATCAGATTCAACTGTTTGAAAACGTGCGTATACGAGCTATGAGGTTTCCCACCATAGAGAAACCTAAATGGTTTTGTTGCTGCAATATTTGTTAGTATCAATCATACAAAGGAAAAATCACTATTTCAAACTTGTCCACAAGTATTTGTCGTTTTGGAAGAGTGTATTCCATTATTAAATGCCTTCGCTAATAATAGTACCACTCCACTCATTTCATCGTTACGGGTGCATGCATTAGATATTCTGATGTTTAAGTGCACGTGCGTAACTGTTGAACCATTTTGCTTTGACAATGATCTCTTTTACCTTGTTTCTGCTTTACCAATTTACTTTCCTGCCGTTTAGAGACATGCATGTTAGTCATAGTGGTACAAAAATTATATTGTTTACACACCATCCAAATTATAAGACAATATTTACGATTATTTGCCAAATAAACATCTACGTACAACTAGCATTCGTGTTAGCTTGAAGTCATGTTATATATATATATATATAGAGAGAGAGAGAGAGAGAGAGACACACACACACACACACACGACTCTATATGTACGTACTAAAATTAAAATTAAGACCATAGAAAGTCATCTAAGATGGTCACGAGGGGTCAATCACCCCACACATGATCATATGAAACCTAGAAGTTGATCATTGATCCTGGTGCGTATGGAACTAAAGCATATTTTAGTGGAATCAATATAAGTTATAAAATTATTTGACTGAAATACTTGTAATTGCTTTAAGTATCGGAAGGGTTGTCCTCAATAGTAATATATGCTTTGTTTTGATGCAATTTTGATGGGACGTTGACATGTTTCCTCTTTTGAGGAAAATTAATGAGGAAATTAGTAGGCGTACATTCTAATGGGCTAAATTATCTATGTGTCATTGAAAGAGTGGAGTTAGAAATCGTAACTTTTTTTCCCTAATGTTTTGATACTATCTTATGGGTAGATTGCAATTTTCAAGCATCAATTAATGAAAATAAATGGCCTCAAGAAAAGAAAATGTCGCTCTTATATATTACATATTACAGTATAAAATAAAAATATGTTATAATATAAAGTTTTTATATGTTATAATAAAATTGTTTTAACTTTTAGTTTTAATTTTTAGTTCTAATTATATCATCATATATACACACACTTTTAACCTGTCAAATCATCCCGGTACATGACTCCACCAACATATTTGTTCAAAGGCTGTAACTGTTCCGATCATTTCACATGGACTACCACAACAATTATGTCTGGACTCTTATGGCAATAGCGTACAAAGCCAGTTCACCATTTTATTTGAAGTGACAATTGGTTGTTCATAGGTATCTTTTTGTTTGGTGGTTGCTTGTGCAAGTGTTATATTCTTTGATGTGTCCCTTGTATATGTGCGGTCTCAGACGTAAAAACAATAGAACTACAACACATGCACATGCTTCCCAATTTTCAATTCATGAGAATAAATCTTACTACTACTATTATTGGGTTCCCGTGCTGGAAAAAAAATAAACTTTGAGGTGTATCGCTCAAATAATTGGTCCCGTACTAGATGTAGCTTTTTCATGGGACAAGATGCCTAATATTCAAAACGCTTTGATGGCTAAGAGTAATGATATTAGATGATATATATAGAAATATATATATATATGAACATGTATAGTTGAAAAATAATTGTTAGCTATCGTTTGATAAAACATTTTTCAAAAAAATTATTGAATGTTGAAATTTGACTGTATATACATCTTAAACCGTAAATTAAAAAAAAAAAAAAAACCAGAAGAAGGAAACATAATAGAGCCTCACCATAAAAATTTGGTGACAATGGCGTCGTTTTATAACTTATGGTAAACAGCCCTCTGAAATCAATCTTAAAGTAAAAGAAATAACCTCTGTCATTTCAAAAAAAGGGGGAAAAAAAAAACCTGTGATTATTTTGTTGAAGCCTAAAAAACTTCATTTTATTTCTTACAATATATCAACTGCTAATACATACGGCTAAAACTATAGTAGTTCTGCTCGCATAATTACTTTTTTTTGTTAGTGTTTTTCCCCCCCAAAAAAAAAAAGAATTTATGTTCAAATTTTCTATTCAAACTCATCAACCAAGCTTCTCAATGCATACAATCCTATCTCTAAGCCTTTTTGTATTCTCAAGGGACATAAGAGACTTTCTCTTTGGGAGATAAAAGTAATGAGCATTGTTACATGAAATAATTAAAATAAATAAAAAGTTTTAAAAATATTTAAAGTAAATAGTAGTAAATTGCAAATTTACTCGGTGAATTATTTTTTAACGCTTTTTCCTTTTTATATTATGTGTTTTAGATTTATTCAAATATTATTATTTGTTTTTTATCTTATCAAATTTTACATTCATATTAAATTTAATACATAAACTTATACCTTTTCTAGTTAACCTTCATATTTGACTTTAACAATTACCCAAAGTATCAATCGATAGGAAAACAAAAAAAAGAAAGAAAGAAAAATTTAAGAACTTAAAACTTTAAACTAAGGGTTTTGATCTCATAATTGTCAAGCTTACCATCAAAAATAGGTTTTTTTGTGTTTTTTTTTTGTTTTATTCTTACTTTAGAAAGTTTAGTGTTTTTTTCCTATTTTAATTAAATATAATTTGGTCATTTAAAAGATTTAAATCAATTATTGACCGAGGTAAAATATAGATTTATATATTAAATTTAATATAAAAATATACATTTAATGAGATAAAAAACCGAAAGTATATAAAATAAAACCTAAAATTAAGGATTTAATAAGGTAAATAGTCCTTTTTTACTTGTAATAAATAGATTTTTATATAATAAATTTCCTATTTATCTAGTAAATATGTCGTTTACTACAAATATTTTAAAAACCTACTATTTACTTACAATTAATTTTGTTAAAGTGCAGTTTACTCTAATTTTTCTTTCGGTATTTTTTAATTATATTTCTTAAAAATAAAAGAAACAAAACAAAAGAACTTGACCATGAAGATAATCATAAAAATACACACATAAATTGCCGGTCCGAGTTTCTTCCTCGATCCAGCAGTAGTAGTAATATCATCTGCGAATTAGTATTAATGGTAAACTAATTTTGATTTTTTTTTCATTAATTTTACTCGAGTTTTGGGATATTCAAAAACTCATGAACTTCCACGAGTTTTGTTCCTCTCAAAGTATCATCAATAAGTTGGTAATCTTAAAAGAACAAATTATTTACGACTAAGAGGCCAAATTGAAACTGAAGTTTGAAAATAACACTTTGCAGAAATTAGTTTCTGTTCAACAATAAGACATATAAAAAACGTATAAATGTAATGTATACATAGTGAAAACACACACACAAAAGGGAAAGGCAAGTTTTGTGTGAATAATAATATTAATACGATCACGTTTCAACTTAACGAATATTGCAATACCTAACTAATTTCATGGAGATAATTTGTACATTTTAGTATTAAAAATTTACAAAATATCCATTAAAAAAATTAACAAAAGATGAATGGGCAAAACAGTCACAGAGAATTTTATGATAGCGTATAAAAAATTATTTTATACTTGTCATGTGAATTTTCAGAATGACGGGTCTTTATCAAGCTCAATTAAATTTGTACATTTTTTTAGTCTTTATGCGGTGATTCTAATTTTTGACTTTTTTTTTATATCTTATCCTAGAATTTTCAAATAGAACAAGTTAATAAAAAAATAGTGGAACGCCAAAGACATGCTAATTCAAAGAGAGTCTAATGCAAGTGAATCCAAGGGAAATCAAGTATACGAATGCATAATTCATCAGCTAAATGTTAACTTGCACTTAAGTTGATTGAGAAAACACAGTTAAAAAAATAAGGTTAAAAAATGAAGATTAATTGCACTGTTAGTTCTTTTAATCATAAGTGTTATATCACTTTCATTCTTGAATTATTCATTTTAGCAAATTACTTCATGAACCTTTTCTTTTCCTGGCGCTTTTGGTCCCTAACACTAAAAATGTTCTGAAATTTTATAATAAAAAGCATATCATAGTCACTTTATATTACATACAGTATATATTTTTATATTCTCTTAAAAGTTGTTACCCCTTAAAAACTAAAACATTTTACATTTATGCTCCCTTTGGTAGGTAAGAAGGAAAGAAAATAAGAGAGAAGAAAAAACTATGGACGAAAGACAACTATAAGAAAAGGAAAAATTTTGTTTTTCTTTTACTTAGTATGTGAAGGTGGAAAAAAAAATGATTTTATCTTCTCTTGTTTGGTATTGCAAGAAAAAAATAAAGAAATAAAAAATTAATACAATTATCATTTTGTCCAAATATTATTTAACTATTTCCTTATTTTGTTGAAATTTTGATAAAAAAACAAAAACAAATCTCTAACTTTAGGTTCTTTGCATAGTTTTCAGACTTTTCCCTCACAAAATCTATCTATATTTGAAAACATCAATTTTGATGAGACCCACATGTCATTTCTTTCACTTTTTTTCCTTTCCATTCTAACTTATTTTCTACCAAAGACCCTATTATATCAATTTCTATCTCAAAATCCTTCAAGTGTTTTCTTTCCTTTCACTTTTCACTCATACAAGCAGAGCATTAGTGTAAATATTTCGAGAAGACGTGATAATCTCTAAGAAATTTTAGAAGTCATTAACCAATTTTTATTGCATGGAACTAAAACCATTAAAATCAAAATTCAAGAAGTAATTTAACTAAATTAAAATTAAGTGCTGAAAATGACACACTACTTATAATTCAACGACTAATTATACTAATAACCCAAAAAATTACTCAGTTTGGAAAATATTGCTCCCACTTGCTCCATAGATTTAAATCGGAGTTCAAATATTATGCTGCAATGTTTTCTTCAACGAAAATTTAAATTTATGTTTGAACTTTCTGTTAAAACCTTCGTATTAAGGGGGCTATATTGTAAGCACAGCAGCTCGAATGGGTTCAACCCGGCTCGAATCCAGATTAGTCGGATTTTCTCCCGCTAAAGTTGAGGGACCTTTTATGTAGGTTTATGTCTCTATGTGGTAAGTTCGGATACCGGATGGTTCACCAAAAAAAAAAAAAAAAGGCTATATTGTAAGCACAGCAGCTCAAAGTTCAATACATCTATCATCAAGCTGTTGGACAGGGATTCTTTTAATTAATTAACATAATCTTTTAAGTACATTCTACACTAGCGTCAAACTTAGAATTTTAAAAACTATTATTTTACTCGAGTATCAAACACACAACCAATAATGTTGTATAAGCTCATATACACCATCCAGCATCCCCACAGCAACAAAAATTCAAAATAAATTATTTGCCTTAAAGTTATTATGTACCTACACAAGCATGCAACTTGAATCAGCATTGGTTATTCTCATATAAACCAAAAAAAAAAAAAAGAAAAGAAGAGTTAGAAAAATGAAACCATTGCTTAGATTTTCCACACTACTAGATATCAAACATCTTGATGTTGTTCATCTGTCTTTTGAGTAAGGTCTTAGATCATGTTTTCTATGTATCATGCATTGTATTCACTAATTTTGCTACACAAGTGCCTAGGTTTTATACAAGCAAATAATGCTCGATTTAATATCCTCCTTGTTCCCTAGCCTCTCTAAGTACTACATAATATGTGTATATGTACATTAATATACACAAATCCTAGATTAAACAGTGGTAACACCTAATTAATCATACAAATTTCCTCTACCTTGAAATTTGACCTATATATGCAACTCCAAATATTTCAGTTGTAGTTACATTGGATGCACAATCACCCTTGTGCAAACTTGGTAAGCATCATGAAGCTACTCCTTCCAACACTTTCTAGCTCAACTAAGTTGATCACATGTCTAAGCAATACATGCTGATGAAAAGAAGGGTTATTACTTTTTTATGTCTAGTATTTTAGGTTTATTAAAATACTATGCTTTCGGTTTTTAGTCTTATTGAATGTAATATCTTCATATTAGATTTAATACACAAATTTATACTTTTTTCCAATCAATCTTCAATGTTGACCTAAAATTTGTTTAAAATACCATCAAATTGAAAAATTAGAGAACTTCAAAAACATAAAAAATATTTTATACAATGGTTTAGACCTAAAATATAGAATACCCTAAAAATGAACGTTTCATGTGTTTTTGTTCTTATTTTCTTCTTTTTTTGTTTTAAGTTTTATTTTTTCTCTTTTACTTAAAAGGATGATTTGGCCATCTCAAAGTTTAAAATTAACTATTAACTAAGATAAAATATAATTTTTTTTTACTAAATCTAATATGAAGGTATTTATTCAATGAGATCAAAAACTTAAAATATATTTAACCTAAAAAAGGAATAAAAAGATAAATAAAAAGCGTGCTTGTTTCTTCCTTCATATTTATAGATTGTTTGGAAGCCATGATTCTAACCACGATTTGCGGTTCCAACCAAGTTTTTAATAATATCATCTCTCATATGATATAATATTTTTAATTCAAACTATCAGTTGAAACTTATTTCCCAAACCATCTTTTACACAATCAAACCTCACTAAATCAAGCTATAATTTCATTAAAAATACGCAGACGACTCCAGTCTACCATATATAAAATGCAGCCTTCCTTTTTCATGAATCTTATTCAAAGCATTTTGCCATCATTACGGATCATGTCCAATTATTTATATCTCAAAATTCTACACACAATGAATATATTGATATTCAGTGTCCTTGATAGAGTACGTTTTAAAAATTAAATGTCTGTAATACATGCACATACCCTCAATCCAAAGTCATTCCATTCGTATCATCTTTTCCATATGCACCCTTTCCATACTTCCTAATCATGCATGCAATTGACAACATATCCTTCACGACGAATAATTGAAATTCTATCTCTAAAACTAATGCACTACAGAAAAGGCTGTACATATTATTCTTCTTTGGCAAAGCAAAGGTACAATTCACTCATAAATAATTTGTTTAGCTTTTGTTTTCTTTTTTGAAAATGAAATTAAAAACTCATAATCATAAGCCACATTATATATATAACCAGGAAATTCATTATAGCACAGGATTCTAACCTTTAAAAAAATGCACGCTCTACTTTTCCTCGAAAGCAAAAGATCAATTCAGAGCCCACTTGTTTCCATCCTTAATCCTAATAACTAATTTATAATATTTCATCTATTCCTAAGTCTTTTCTCTAAGTATTATAATAATTATATTGACAAAAGGACTTCATTGGACTTAATTGGAAAGTCATCTATAGAAAGCAGTTTGGAGAATCCATTGTATGGGATTTTCTTAAGGAGGTAATGGTTCAAGGATGAGTTCTACACTGAGTGGAGCTGCTACAAAGCCACTTTTCTACATTAATGGCTTTCTTTCTGTCTATGCTTTCAAGTACAAATTAAGGATATATTCCACTGGTAGTGTCACCTTAGGCATCAATCTTTCCCTGTATATAGTTATTGTGAAATGTTCTTTCAGCATCGGAGATCAAGCATGAATTTTATTTAAAGTTTTCTTAAATATATACAGAAGATGCCCACCTAGTTCTTTTTTTTTTTTTTTTTTTGATATCTCTGATCGGTGGATTCTAAAACATATAAAAAAAAAATATATTTCTCCTTTTTATTCTTTTTTAATCTTTAACTTGGGATGGGAGATTCGGCCTTTACGGCTTGTGATGGAGTTACCATTCCTTTTTTTAATGTATTATTAATTCCTCACACAAGCCTTATGGAATATTGATTCCCTCAAGCAAGGCCCTAGCTTCTTCTTGACAATGAGCAAATTCAAATAAAAATACTTGTTTATACACCCACATTGAAACATGTCACATAAGTTAAGTTATATATATATATATATATGCATATAGAGCAGTACTCGTATATGAAGAAATTCATGGCAGACAAAAAAATAAATAAGCAACCATTTGTTGGAAAAAAGAAAATTAATCAGTATTGAGCAGGCAAGCAATCAAAAAAAGGAAAAAAAAAAAATCAAGACAAACAACATTGGAACTTATTCTCGTCTGTTTATTTATATTAAAGTCCTAAAATTATGTGGAGCAGTACACAATCATTTCATTGCAATAATTAATCTAGAAATGAGAATTTTACTTTTTTTTTTTCCTTCTGCATTTTATATTAGCTCAGAATTAATTATAACCTACTTTAACCAACATCCTTACACATACAATGTAATTCCCTGAGTGAGTGACTGTGTCTGAGTGTTTCCTCTCATCTTGTGTTTGATGCATGCACACACATATGATAGGCACTTTTTTATCTTTTAAACAAATGTGAAATGAAAATAAATAGATAAATATAAATATATATATATATATATATTTACACTTCAATCTTTGTAATTTTTCCAAAGCATTGCTCAAGGAGGGGCAAGAAAAGGGGTAAGCCGGAAAAAGGTTGTTTCGAAGTTCATAAACAACAGATTAATGAAGCAAATGTTGTAGCCTTTAAAAGAAGAGAAAATATGATATACAAATATACAACAAGACAAGCTCGAAAACCTATCTGCATAGCCCACTTTAGTACTATACACCAATTTTACAGGGAAGATCGTGTAATTAATCAGACATTGGAATTTGAACAAAGCAATGTATATAATTACTACAAGTCTATGATCATAGCTCCTTATAATATACATTATGTTATAATATCTTTCTGATCTGTTGAGTTTTCAATTTTATAAAGAAGCAAAGATATCCTTTTTCCCTTAATCCTATGATGAATCAAAGGGCTTAAATCTGTCCTTTACCTTTCCTCTACTGTAATCATATAAAAAATTACACCATATTCCACATATGTGTATGTGTGTGTGACGAGATTCAGCAAAAATTAAGTTCATAAACATTCATTGCACATAAAAATTAATATTTTGTAATCAATATATATAAAGTAAAAACAAATATATTATTTGCCCCCTTTGAACATTTTTGCATCTGTTTTTTCTCCAAGTTTCTTCAAGGAGTGTGAGATAGGTAGGGGGAAAAGTAAAATGAAAATAGAATAAAATTAAAGAGAATAAAAGAAAAGAAAAGAAAAGAAAAGATAAGAAAAGAAATTACTAGGTCTTAAGATTTTCTATTTGGGAAAAATTGCATACCGGCGAGATTGAAACCAGTACTAGGAGGGTGAAACATCGGACATGATGACGAGGAAGGCCCAACAAATAATGGTCGTTGATCTGTAGCTACAGCTGATGATGATGATGATGATGATGATGATGATGATGAACAAGCATTAAAATTAATACCTGTCGTTAAAAATGTCGCTGCACCTGATCCTGATCTTGCACCACTACCCATAAGATTAACAAAATTAGGGTGCTGAAACAATACACCGGGATGAGCAAGGGATCCGCTGATCTGATGATGATGATGATAAGCTGCGCCAAGACTAGAGTAATCAGCTCTGATTTCATCATTATGATGATCAGGCCCTTGATCGTAAAGAATACCCTTGAACAAATGCCCTCCGATGCTCACACTCGTTTGATACGCGTACTGATCATGATGACGAAGCTGATCATGAGCATCTACATCGTCCACCGAGGAGCTCACTCGCACCACGTGAAATGTCGCCATGGCGTTCACTTCCGCTGGGAAAGTCTTTCCCTCATATTGATCACCATCTCCTAACCCTAGAAAAATGACAACTAAAATATTTTTAAAAAGCTTATAATTGGGGAAAAAAGTGTTATATATTTAATTTTAAGTTTAATTAGAGCAAATAACCAAAAAATAAATAAATTAATTAAATAAATTAAATAAAAAAGAAAGGTCGGTCGGTAGAGATAGATAGATAGATATATAGCTACTAGTATAGCTATAGTAGTAGTACAATAGTACTCGGCTTCCCTTGCTTTTGCTTTCTTCTTTTTCCTCTTTCCCACAAAACAAGCTCAGTTTCTTTGTCAGACTTATAATAAGATTCCAATAACAGTACACTACTCCTACTGCTTCTATTAGAGTGGGAGAGAAACGAGAAGCTATACTTGCTCAGTAATACCGTACTGATCTTGAAACATGATCATGATGATCATGACCATTCATCAAGTCAGGAGATTTTCATATATCTCTCCCCCTATATTTGTACACACATATACATATATATACATATACACACATATACGCATGATCTCCTTTCCTTTACATGGGATTTTTAGCTAGGTTGAACAGTATAAGGCGGCTACATCTTTTTTTTGTTTTTTGGCCGGAAAGGGGTTTGATATATATTTTTAACGCACATACACATGATATTTTTCTCCCTCTATACTACACAAACATTTTTCTCTTGTGAATCTGTACACAGGTTTTAGCTTTGGAAGAAAAATCAGTACAGGAAAGGGCGTTTTTATTTTTTATGCATAATAAACATTTATCCCATCTTTTTTTTTCCTCTTCAAACCCTTATATAGTACACATCTCTCTCTCTCTCTCTCTCTCTCTCTCTCTCTCTCTCTTCATATATCTTCACAAAATTTTTTTTTGGGACAAGCAATAGAAAGCATTCATATCTACAAATATATTTCTTTCTTGTGAATCTGTACATGGGATTAGGTTGCCTTGGGGAAAAAGTGCAGTAGCTAGCTACAAGAAGGATTAATGAGGACTAATACTACCATATGTGTGTGTGTGTGTGTACCTGCAGAAGAGGGATTGATCTGTCTCAGCCTTTTAGGGTTACTACTACTATTGTGTCCTTGATGAAGAAGAAGGTGTTGCTGTGCATGAATAGTAGTAGCATTAGTAAGAAGCTGTTGTTGTTGCTGTCTCTGGCGCCTACGATACAAAGGAACCCAAGTGCTTTTAACGTGGGTTTGGCATTCAAAGCCTTTGCTTTTACAACAAGTCCTACACCTCATATACACACACTCTTTCTTGGCTTGGTTCCCACAATCTTGACATCTTGAATTTCCTGTGCTCATAAACCCACCTCCTGATGATCCTTGTCTCATCATCATGTCTTTTTTTCTTCTTTTTGTTAACCCATATATATAACAGATTAATTCGTTACTCAAGTGATATACACACACATATATATATATATGGTCTTTTGTTTCTCTTTTAATTTCTGTGTAAGAAGCAAGGAAGGAAGGAAAAAAGGGTTCTCAATTTATGGGTTTTCTTCAGGTGGAGGCCAATTATGATGCTGTTGTGTGTTTTGGAGAAGGGTTTTTTCTTTCTTTGTTTTTTTTTCTTTTGTTGGTGGCTTGTGGTTGTGGGTCATTAATAAGCTTGGCTTATTATATGCAAACCTTTTTCAGTCATCAGTTGATGTGTGTATAAGGTGCCAAACAACTAGGAATTCTCACGTTGTCCAATCCCAAACCAATTCGTAGTGGAATACTTTATACTTTTTTGCACCACACGCCGCAATGTTGAGAATTTTCTTCTTCAATGTCATCATCAATTGCCCTTTTGAAGCAAAGCTTCACATTCATTCTAACAAAAAAAAAAAAACTATACGAAAGAAAAAATTAATTAGAAGAAAGAAACGCAAGGAAAGAGTAGTACAATACTGTAATTTTAAAGTAGAGTACAATAATATTCATGTAAAATTAAGCATTACATGTCTGTCCGATAAATAAATTTATATTACATGCAAGTTTAAATTCTTTTTATGTAATATATAAAAATAAAAAGTACAATACAGTATCTTTTTAATTTTTTTATGAATAATATTTAATTATCTAAATGATGTAGTTACATATTTTTAAAGTAAATGTTACGTATAACAAATGTTTTGCTGCAGTTATCACTTCTATATATGTTAAATGACATTTTGGTCTAGCCAACAAAATTGTAGTATAAACAGATATATACATATGTATTAAAAGTGCCAGAGGTATTAACTTTAATCTTAACTTTAATACCAACTTATGAGTTGTTATTCTTTTATAGGTAAGTTTTTAAATTTTTTTTTACCTCAATTAATAAAGCATCTACTAATAAAAGAAATATAAAAAAAATGAGAAAATTTGACTTGTTTGTAAATTATTGGTTTTTTTAAAACGAATTTAGATAAAAATATGTGCAAACGCAGTAAAGATACGGAACGTATATAATAAAAATTTTCGCAAAACTTTTGTACAAAACATGTCATAGATTATATTAATTTAATGCTTAATAAATATAAATACAATTTACTTACTCGGTTGAAGAAAGGATATCAGAATTCTTCTATAGGGAAAACATTCTCAAAGTAAAATCATTATCTTCATCGCCTAGTCATTACTCTGCATGTGGCGCCACACATAAAGAGATTCTCTATTCTTGTGGCGTCAATAGCCAGCCAGTAAAGGAAGGAATACGACTTGTTATCTAATCTAATTTGTTTCCAATTTTTAATTTTTAATTTTTAATTAAATCATATTTATCCAAATTAGAAATTTCTAAATGTAGAAATTTAGTAAACAAGCCTTGGAGTGCATAGAGAACATTTCCTTTTTGCCAAAAGCTCTAGATACAGTGAGATGCTCCCACTATGTGTCTTCTAAAATTAATTATTGTTTATTATCAAATAATCTTATTATTTAATAGTTATAAATTAATTTATAATTAATTTATTTTGAATGATATCAAATTTAGAATTCCATAATTCTAAATTAATTAATCAAACCAATAATTTCACCTTGTCCAAACAATATTTACAAGGATAGCGGGGGGCTAATGGACTCATAATTTTAAGCTCCAACAAAACATATATTAATTTAACTCTTTAATTAATATATTACTCTTTTATTAATTCTAATGCTATTTCACTAAAAACTTAGAATTGTACTCTTAAAATTATATATATAATTACTCATATTTTAGAGTTGTCTATTTGATATAGCCATTACATATAAATTGGTCCTCTATAAATAATTCATAATTAGAGTTAGGTAAAATTCGTTAACTTTTCTAATTACTTCTTAATCCTTTAGTGCTATTGATTCTCTAATGAATAATAAATTCATGAACTTAGTCACGAATTGAGCGCTTATATTATTTTTTTAAATATCATCTCAATTGTGCTTTTGAAGTAATGCCTCACATTCATTCTATCAAAAAAAATTCAAAAGAAATAAATAATTAATTGGAAGAAAGAAATACAAAAAAAGAATAGTAGAATACTATAATTTAAAAGTAGAGTATAATAATATTCATGATAACATGTAAAATTAAGCATATATGTCTGTTGGATAAATAAATATTTTATATTATATGCTAGTTTAAAGTCTTATCAGTAGATTATTATGTAACATATAAAATTGAGAAATTATGCACTTTTAAAGTAAATATTATGTTTCGCAAATGTCATTTTTATAGTTGTCACTTCTAGATATGTTAAACGACATTATGATCAACCTAACAAAATTGTAGTTAAAACATATGCATGTACATATATTAAAAGTACTAGAAACACCAACTTCAATTATAACTTTTGTACTAATTTATGAGTTGTTATTTTTTTATAAGTAGGTTTATAAAAGATTTCCACTTCAATTAATAAAGTATCTACCAATAAAAGAAGTATAGGAGAATGAGAAAGTTTGACATATGTGTAGATATTATAAGTTAGTACAAATATTAGGATTAGAGTTGATATTTATAACATTATTTTATATATAGATTTGCTAAATTCTGTATGTGTATCGCCTTTGCTCTGTTTTAATGAGAAAGTAAATTGCCAACAATAAAAGAATGTGTTCTTAGTGCCTGTTTAGATTGGCTTAAAATAAATTCCCAAGACATGTCATTTAATCCAAAAAATTTTACAATTGTTTGGATAGTTTAACTTTTATAAGCTTTTTTAAAACAAAACAACTTATCTTTAGAATTTATAAAATAAATATTTATAAAAGGTAATAAAATTTTTTATTTATCCTTTTAATATGAATAACAAATTCAAAATTTTATATATACTATGTCTTTACATTTAATAGGGTATTTGACTTGGTGGTTATAACCATTGGTTAAAACTGTAAACATTGTAACATATGAGAGCTTTACACTGTAGCAACTTTTTCCTTTTTATTATAGCATGTGAGAGTTTTATACTGTTCCTAACCAAAAAGTAGGTTAGAATTAACTTTACTAAACAGGCTAAGAGTTAGAATTAACTTTACCAAACAGGTTAAGATTCCATTGAAATATAAGAGTTTTGACTTTTTAAACTAAGTATCCTATCTTCATGTACTATTAAACAATAATTAAAAAACCTTGAATTATAATTCACTTCATACTCCTTAAAAGTGAATGTAAAACCTATCCTAAATAAGCCCTTATAGACGCTATTGTGTATTTATATTCATGCTCGATTTTATAAATGTTTATCGCTCTCAAAATCTATTAAAAAATAAAAAAGTATCGTTGATTATCTAACAATATATAGAAAGCTCAATCATGAGTTAGTGTCCACTTTAGAACCAAAACGATTTGTTTTGGTTGAAAGTGGTTTTTTTAGTCTCTCGTTTGTTCTTTTTAGTTTTTAGTCCTTCCTCTTTTATTTTTTTTTTCTTTTTAAATCCTTCTTTCTTATTTTCTTCCCTCTCCCCCTTTCAAGTACCTTTTTTTTTCTTCTCGAATGTATTACTAAAATACCTAGCGTCTAATTTTGTCTTAGTAATTTCTCTTCAAATCCACTATGCTCAAATACTTTTTTTTTTTTTAACAATACCGTAAACCCTCAATAAAATAATACATGAAGATAAATAAATATAATTTTTAAAAATCCTTCATATATATTTTTTTTAAAAGTCAACAAACTAAATACAAACGTGGTGTCTTCGACAAGTACGATACATAATTTTGATACAGTCGGACTTCTAAAAACATTGTATAAAAAAAATCATATTGCGAAAGTTCCCTTAGTTTGTTTTGGTCATGATAATCGTTCCATAACATTTTCCTGATAATTATTTATAATCGTACATATGAGAAAATAGCTAATTATCAAAATCTTTATGGCATCCCAACGCAGTTAGAATCCTTATCCATATCAAAATCCCCTCTCAAATTTATGAAAAAATAAAAAGAAAAAACAAGTTTAAAGAAAATTAAATTTGAGATTAAACTGAATATATATCACAAGTAACATGGATGATTAGATTCATCTTCTAGCCTCTAAAATTAAAATTCTACATCAAATTAACATAAATGGAACCACTAAGTTATTTAACCGTAACCACTTTAAAATATGTTTGGTTAAAAGTGATATAAACTACCAACTTAATTATAAATAATATAATAAAAAAATTATTATAATATATATTTTTTATATATTATAGTTAAAAAATTTTCATCAATGATTTCCGTAAGCAGCGAAACACACTATAAAGACCCTCACATAAAGCTAGGACACCACCATAAGCAAAGTCATCTGACAACTTTTACTAATATTCGTCCTTGCAAAGAAAAAGGACCTTGAAGTTGTGAACAATATTGTTTATCTTCTTAATGGGGGTGTGGCCTTTCTGCTTGGCGACAAAGACCTTAACTTAAGGCTACACAATTTGTCCACATGCGTAGAATCTCAGACCATATGCTCAGCAGCAGTAATAGAAAAGGACGCAGGACGTGGAAAATTTTTATTTTACCCCCATGTAAATTTTTTAGGCTTAACGGGCACCTGCCACGTGTGCAAGGGTGCCATCTTGTTTAGCAGGCAATAATCGCAAAGTTGAACGAGAGAAAAAATAATGGAGAAGCAATTGTAAGTTCCGTATAATTTGCCTCTTGCAAAGATCCAAAAAAAAGAAAAAAACCCTTCCTCGACAGTGTTTGCACTGTTTATTTCCCTGAAACGAAAAAGGAGTGACAAGATCATATGATCATATCTTTTTTTGATGAATCATAATAAGATCATATGTTGATGTTACCTTTTTTTTTTTTTTGGTAGTCAAGCGAAATATCTTTGATCCTATACTTGCTAGCATGGCTATAGTTTCTGACTGAAAAAGAAAGCATACATATGCAAGCACAAATGTCCTCTGTGAACTTAGGGGAAAAAAATGGAAAATTTTGTTTACTTTACGATTTGCTTAATGAATTGATTAAAAGTCGTATAGAACCAAAAACTAATTTATAATCTTGTTTAATTACTTTTGAAATGCTAATGCGTTTAACATGATTGGCCTTTTAATTAACATGATTGACCTTTTAAGCTTTTGTCGATACCATTCAATCAATTAGCAAGATTAACCATCGGAGAAAAAGCAAAGTCAAATAAGAACCAAATGGAATTTAGTTGCATGGTTTAAACTTTAAAGAACGAGATTGCGATGACATTAAAGTGATAGAACATCGCATTTACTTGAGTAATAAATAATTAAAAGTTTTCACAGGAAGCCCGCTTTCATGAATAAATGGTGTCATTTCATGCAGAATTTAGTACCCACCGAATTCATCAACTTTACCCAAAAATCACTCTTCTACTTAGATTTCTGATATTGGTGTTCAGAATTCAATAGCTTGCAAATTTAAATATTAGAATTATAAATGGACCGACGTTAGGCTTTGCCTATTTTAAAGGCTTCAACATTGATGTCGTAAATTACGTTTACTTGAGCTCTAGCTCAAGTAATTAGGTATGTGACCAAAATTCGGATTTTGATGGATTTATTTTTCTTTTAATAGTAAAGTGGGAGTAATACATCTCACAGCTGTGAATTTGAATACTCTCGATATCATAGAAGGGCCCATGCATAAACGGGAAATTCGCAGAGAAATTCCACTTTTACGAGTTAATGGCATCATATCTCACGTAGAATTTGGTAGCTTTAGCTCCAATACTAAAAGTGCATAATAATTATTGCATACATACAGACATTCCTAGTATAAGACCCTCGGCCAATCCCTGACTCTCATCTTTCAAGAGGAAAAGGCACGCTAGAAAAGCTTCTTCCATTCTGATCTAGACCCATGTTAAAGATAAATTCCAAAAGCGACTTTGAAAAAATTGTATGCGGTCTCTCAGGTCTTGGACAAGGACAGGTTTAGGAGCGTTCACCAAACCCATTAAGTCAAAGATTAATCTAAATCAATCCAAACTAAGCTTAAAATGACAACTAATAGGTTGGTTTCGTTTGTGGTCTTGGTTTTAGAAAAATTACTAGGCAATTAGGGCATGTACAAGGCAGCTCCATTAGAACAGTAATTTTTTTTTTTTTTTTTAAATTTCAATGCTGGTTAAAAGATACTTTGTTTTTTACTTAGGGTCCGTTTGGCTCATTTCACTACTAGAAATGATGGATTTCATGACGATCAAAAACTATTATGAAAATTTAATCATTGTGAAATCAAAGGTCATATATCTTTTCGCGATGGTTTTATAACCATCGTGGAAATAGAGATTCTGGGTGCCTTTTTTTTTGTGGCCTGACAAGTTTCCACAACGTTTTTTTGGTAAAAACTATTGTGGAAAGCCAGATACCACAGCAGTCTGTGGCAGAGCCATATATTGTTGAGTGTGCCTTCACTCAATTTTTGAAGTTTAATTTTTTACCCTAAAATTTTTCAAAAAAATTTTATTTATATCCTCGTTTCACAAAAAAAATTATAGTTGTGTCCCCGCTAAAACTTTGAAATATATAATTGTGCCCATATTTAATAATTAAAACATGTATGCCTATATGCAATAAAATCTATTAGTGCTCTTTAGCGTAGTGCCCCCAATTATAAAAAAGTCTGGCTCTGCCACTGATGACAGTTTCAGATGAAAATTGCCATGGAAAGGTAGGATAATGTATTGATTTTCACCAAAAACTGTTGTAGAAAGCTCTTTTGTTTAAAAAAAATTACAAAAATTTCAGTTTTCCCCCGACTGGGCAATCCCATGTGTTATATGCCCACTATAAGGCCCAAATAATAAAATCAAGTATTTACACTTAAACACTTTGAACAAACTAAAGTTCAAACAAAATTGAACAATAAGAAATAATAGAACTTCCAATTATGTTGGAGTCTATTTACTTAGATATCCAAAACTACAATATGAGATATTGAAAGGAAAACTAAGAAAATGTCTAAATCCTAACATCCGATTATAGAGAATTTGTAAACAAGTCCCAAAACTTTTGAAACTATAAAATAATCCCTAAATATTATGATAGATTGAAAAAGTGGCTATTTAAGCTTTGAAACGATGGAATTTGCACATAATCTTGGGGGGCTCTAGGATTGTGCCCTGATGGTTTGTTCAGAAGGCCTTTTCCACTTGAAAAAGGTAGTATCATTTGTCAAAAATGAGTACTGTTTGACTTTTTTGTCAAATTAGGTGTTTTGGGAAAGATCATACCTTTATTTTATGATAATGAGAGCGACAACAAGCGAAGGAGTGACGTCCAATGAGTGCACAACGAAAAAGAGAGTAAGGGGTGTTCGTGATGGTGGGCAAGGTGGATGTTGCGATGGAAAGGAGAGATGGAGAAGGAGGGGGAGTTGGGCGAGGGTGGGATTTGAAATGGATGGAGAAAGAAGAGAATAGATCCTTTTAAAATTTTAGGGAGCAAAAGGGAGGGTGGCGGCCATTTAAATTTTGGAGGGAGATGACGCCTTTTTAAATTTTTGCAGAAGCAGTAAAAGAGGCGATCTTTTAAAGTCATTACAAAAAGAGATGAAAGATTCTATGACGGATTTTATGAAATACCGTCATGGAAAAGTTATCTACAATAAGATTTGATGGCTGTTTTTGAAAATCTTCGTGAAATCTTACATTTCTTACATTTTTTAAGGACTTTAGATGACAAGTTGGCTGTTTTTGAAAATCTTCATGAAATCTTACGTTTCTTACATTTTTTAAGGACTTTAGATGATAAGTTTTGTGAAACTGTCATCTAAAGTCTGTTTGATTAATCACAAATTTGTAGTAGTTTTAGTTCAAAATGTAGTAATTAGAAATTTTTTAATTTGAAAAGTAATTTGAACTTGCATTCTAAACTAGCGTTTAGATAAAGTTTATTTCAACTTTGAAAAAGAAATAAAATTTGAAACTGTGTTTGGATATATATTAGAAAAAGAAATTTTAGGTTCAAAAAGTAATAAGGCGATTAAAAAAATACATTTAATGAGTTGAAAAGTATATTTTTAATAAATATTTTAAATTTTAAAATTTTGGGTTACTAATAAATTCTAGAATACACATATACATTGTACAAATACATTATTATTTGTCTTATGTCTAATTGATTGTTGTAACTATATTTCATTAGTAACTAAATGATTATTTATTATTTAGATAGTATTTCCAATATAATGCTAAATTAATATGCCAATGACAAATTTAGCATTTGAGTATAAAAAATACTATTTAATGTAATGTTATTTTTAATACTAAATTTGTTATATATGCTAAACTTGGTGGTAAATTTGCCACCAAGTTTAACATATAACAAATTTGATATTTAATTTCTATTGGTTGATAGATTGATTTTTTTGTTTTAATAATTACAATATTTTACTTTTTAAGTATTTTAATATTAAAAATTTACTTTTACAAATTTTAAGGTTTAATACTTAAAACAAAAGGCAAAAATGACGTTTTAAATAGTATTATGCATTGAAGCGCAATATAACATAATATATCGAATATGTTATTTTTACACTTTTTAATGACAAATACAACATTGGCATTAGCATTTGCATTGAATATGATTTAAATATATATTTTACATTACTTTGTTCCTAAGATTATAACTTGAGAAGTGGTTACATGCATAGTCCGGCATAAAACCATACTGGACTTCCCCATAAGGCGAAAAGTTCATATTCCCCCTGCAACACCCGTTGATTTTCATGTAACAATTTCTGTCAAAATAGTGACAATGTTAAGAAACTTCTTAATTGATATTATGATTTATGATGTACTGGTGCTAACCATTTATTTTAAATGTTATGACAGGTGACGGTCACGTGGAATCGATATGCTCAAGTGTTCATGTTATTAATATTGTATGTTTAATAATGATTTTTTTTGAGATAATTTAATGTTTTGATGAATTTTAGTATGATAAGGCAGATGGGTAGACCAGACCATTTAGTTCGACAGGCCGAAATGATCCTCACGGGATGGGAGACTGATGAATAGAATTGGCAGGCCAAACAGAGAGATCGACAGGCTAAAAACTGCTGACGAGCAATCAGCAGAAATCATCCAAAATTGGTGATTGAGATGATTGGATAATTGGATGCTGATTTTTGACAAATTGACACATTTTTGGCTTAATTTCCTCATATTAGGAAATGAAATATTTGACTTTTTGATTGATTGGATTTAATTAATAAGTTTCCCATTTTAAAAGGTAAAATATGGTAAGTAAGCTAAATCAATTTGACTTTCCCCAATCCTCTCCACTCTCCATGCAAAATAAGCCCAATTTTAGTCAAAAATTTTCTGATAATTATGGAGGAGATGAGTATTCCTTTTTATGTTATTTCATTTTCACGAAAACCACCTCTCATTATCATTCTTTTTCCTCTCTAAAAATTTTCTCAGAAACACTCTATTTCCCTTTCTTTCTCCACATCCTCCTTTTCTTTTTCTCTTTAATTTGGTTGCAATACATTTGAGAGAAACATTTTTCTTTGGGTGAATTTGAAGGAGTTTAAGGAGAATTCATTTTAAGGTAAGGGTTCATTCTCGGTTTTTTTTTAAAATGCAATTTTTTCTCCTTATTTCGACTGCCATAATTTTGCCTAGGAATTTTCGTTTGCTCTAAAATTTTAATATGTTATTCATGCATGTGTTAGTAATGTTCCTCCAAATTTCAAGTTAATTGGATTTTTATATGAAAAGTTATGAATTTTTTCCTCTCTGCCACTCATAAAAATTGTTGCTGATAAGTTATGTTGTACTAAAATGTGGTCTTAGTTCATAATGCAAATGAATGATATTTTTGTATGAAATTTGGCAGAAAAGTTCATGTATGTATTAAGTGTGGAATCGTAAAGTCTCATGATGAAATGATGTATATTTTATGTGTTATCAAATTTTCATTAGGGTTAGGTTTGAGACTGCCTTTTTACTGGGTTGTTTGGACTTGTGTTGTGTGACATTTTTGTTTAATTAAATGAATTTATGTGGTGATGACAATTTTTATGGTACTGTGTTTATGTGTTATTAGGTTGTCATTTAAATTTTAGGGTCCTAGTAAATTTTATTCTAATTAATGAAATATAAAATATGTATGTAACTCACTGCTTGTCACAATGAAAGTTAATATTGTCTCTGCCTTCTAATGCATGTTTTGGGATTGTTTTAAATTTATTTACAGATAATTTTTGGCTATGATATAATTTTAAGTGTCTAATATATTTAGTATTTTTATGGAATTAATTTAGGATATAGATAATTTATTATGTGAATGTAAATTAGAATTGTTCACTGTTTTTGTTTTTCTTATGGCTGGTAGTTTTTAGGAGTATGTTGTATGACTTGTTTTAGACATTAAATGAAATTTTTATGGCCAATGAAAAATCATGATAATATGTTTATGTATTAACTTTGTTCCTGCCAAGTGTGGTCCCTAAATTATGTGTATATGTTAAGATATTGAATTTTAAATTCATGGAGGTCAGAAATGTATTTGCGTTGATAGTTTTTGTTCTAATAATTTACGGTTAACAAAATATGCTATAAATTTATGTTTTAAGAGATGAATATATGTATGATGTTTTATGCAAATGGATGTTATGTTGTGGTAGTTAATTCAGTGAAAATATATGTTAATTGCCATTTTTAATGAATGTATGACATGAACACAATATGAAGTGAGCACATCGAGACCGCGGTGTCGTCACCTACAAGTTAAGGTTAAGTAAGCTTATTGAGGTAAGTATATTTTCATCTGTAACATGATGAGTTTATGAAAAGTTTAAAATTTATGTTCATGATGGTTTTATGATGATTTCTCATGATGATTTTTACATGAAGTATTATTATGAAAGTTTATGCATGTTTTGATGATAATGTTTTTCAAAGCATGAAAGTATAAATATGTATATATGTATAACCTAAATAAGTGTTGCACACCCAATGATATGTTATGTTATGATATGATAAGTTATGATGTCATGTTTGGTTTGAGATTAACTACCCTTCTCCTCTCATGATGGCGCGCTTATGATGATGATATTTATGGTGCAACACTTGGGCCCTTAAGATAAAATGAATAAAGTTTTAATATGGACAATGTAAAGAAAGATATGTTCCTTATGAAAATGTGCTTAGTGCACTATTATGATGGTAATGATGATGATGATGTTCATAAAATATTTTAAGTTATGAGAATTACAAATGTACTCACTAAGCATTAGCTTAATCAAGTTTTACATCATGTTACAGATAAAGGTAAGAGAGTTATGGAATAGGTGGAGGATACTGACGGACGTGTGAGCTAAGGACGATGAATTGCAAACAGAAAACGCTAAGAAAAGAAGTTTTAAAATTTTTGAACTATGTTTTATAATTTTTTTTAGAGCATGATTATTTGGACTTTTAAGATTTAAACTATGATATTGTAACTTTATAGTTTTATCATATGGCTTCCGCATTTTAAATTATTGAGACTTATTTTAAGAAATGGATTTTTAACTGTCGGTCGGCCTGCCGACCATTACTGGTCGGATTGCCAAAGAATTTAATCGGCCTATTGATTGCCAAGTATCGGCCTGTCGATCCTGTTGATTTTAAAACCCTATTTTGTAGAGCCTCGGGCGGCCTGCCGAAGGTTGACCTTCAGCTTGCCAAATCCATAAGTTCGGCCTGTCAAACTGTGAGTAGTTTTTCAAGGATGTTTTAAAAGTTATTCAATTTACAATGGTATTGGCAAACCATTTTAATAGATGTTTATTATCAAGTAATGTGTTATAACAGACTAACTTATTAAATAATGATATGTATATTAAAAAAAATCTTATGCATGGATCCATAGTATGTTTTACCAAATTACCTTTTTATCTAATAGTTTGTTTTAAAGTTATAAGTAATAAGGAACGAATGTAACAACATTTGTGACGTCCGTAAGGGGGGTGTTACACCTCTCCCCCCACCAAGTTCAAAAAAAAGATTACAACTTGAGAATTTATAGTGCATAGCAAATTTTGCAAACTTAAATAAGTAAAAAACATAATTTTAAACAATAGAAATAAATAACACGTCTTAAAAATCATATTTATTTTTATTTATTATTTTCCATTTTTAACCCTGACTTTGAAATCCTCTCGCATTAGTGACCATGACGTCACTCATTGTCTCGTGTCAGAGCACATTGCCCATTCCACCGTGCTAAAATTAGTGATCTGCATAACCCCGCTGATGATTTGACAAAACTCAATGATGTTTCTGGCCTCATGAGCTATGACGACGAGAACTTTTGCAAACGATGCATCGTCTGACAATGACAACAAACTTCATGAGCTATACCCCATTTGATGACGATGACAACAATGCAACCTTCGCATGGATCTCTAGGGCCATGCATGTCTCACGACACCAGCAATTATGCATGGAGAGAGAGGGATCATTAGGGGAAAAGATAAAGTTGTCGCCTTGCGATGAAGTCTCTGTCACCATCTTGCCATAGACTCATCATCACCGCCTTTCCATGATTGCCAAAGAGAGAAAAGGGGGAAGGGAGATGAGAGTTAGGGCTTTGTAATTTGGAATTTTTAGATAAGATTTTTTAATTTTAGGGAATTTTAGGTAATTTCATGGTGTGCTATATATGATTTAATAAAGTTATGCTATTTACTATCATTCTCAAAACGTTATGCTATTAATTATTGATATCTAAAAGTGCCATTTCCCTCCTTTTGACTTTTTTAATGAACTTTAAGTAACAAATTATGGCTTTACATTAAAAATTAGCAAACTTGAAAAAAAAAAAGAAGTGTAATTTGTATTGTAGTGAAAAATTCTTCATTGATCAATATTAGTCTAAGAGTTACATATTGGTCTTTGTTTTCTTTTTATTTATAATTTCGATAAGGACTATCAATAAGAAGGTCATTCAATATTAATGGTGAAAATTCACTAACAATACTCTTAAGAAAATTGATCTTACGACGGTGATTTCTCTCACTAATTAATGAAAATAAATGTAAAAAAGTAAATAGAACACAAAATTTTAGTGATTCACGGTAGAAGAGCTATGTGTGACGCCCCCTTACGGACGTCACAAATGTCGTTACATTCA
The DNA here is from genome assembly GCA_946598075.1 of Artocarpus hirsutus. Taxonomy (NCBI): domain Eukaryota; kingdom Viridiplantae; phylum Streptophyta; class Magnoliopsida; order Rosales; family Moraceae; genus Artocarpus; species Artocarpus hirsutus. The sequence goes on from CAMOHE010036209.1 coordinate 27,950, forward strand.
TCCATGTTACTATTATTTAGATAAACTATTTTTTTAGAACATAGTTTGCAAAAATATGCTAGGATCCATACATATATCTATTATTATAATTTTTTTTACTAATTATCAATATTTCAAAACCTTCTATATTTAATTAAACAGTTTATCAATACCAAGTTAATGAAGCGATAGTGCAAATAAAATTTAAAATCATCAATTAATTCTGTTCACAGTTTGGTAGGCCGAACTCCAGACACCGGCAGGCCGAACACGACCAGCAGTCCAAACTTCAACCATTGGCAGGCTGTTTGAGGCTTTGTAAAAACAGGGTTTTAAATCACTATGTAACGCCTCGGAGTACGGGAGGTGACGTGGTGGTTTAGTTAAGTTAATTAAATAAAGTTTTAGTTAAAAACATGGTTTTAGAATTTAGTTTATAAACTAAAATGAGACAATTTTAAAATCGTTCAAATAGAATAATTTGAGGAAATAAAATAAACCATCATAATAATTAAGCAAATAAAAAGAACATTAAAATATTTAAATATGGGGTGGAATGAGTATGGGTCCCACTGGCCCACATATTGTGCACGTACATGTAGTACTGACAATATTACAATATAACCACAGTCCATGAAAAGAGAGGTTAAGAGTTTACATGCCTTACTTGCTACAGTACAACCTACCCAAATCTTCTACTGATTGTAAATCCGGTCAGCGAACTCTTCTCCGATCCTAAGCTGTTGTCCACCTATGGGTAAGATTTTAAAACAATGAAAACGTGAGCGAAAGGCTTAGTAGGACTATATTTTTAAAAATAAGCAGATAAATATTCTAATAGGACTATCTTAAAGAATAAATAATTAAATAAATCAAATAAGTATTTTCATTTACTAAAATTCTATCAAAAACAGTTAATCAAAAGTATCTTTTTAATTTTCTCGGGCAAACCAAATACTCACCACCGAAGTGGCCCAGCTGGGTTTTGGGACCTGCCCCCAAGGTCGTTCACTACACGACCCGATCTTTGATATGGCATCATGCCCACATATCTTTGTTTAATTATTAAAATCTCTGTTTACCAAATATAGTCATTTACATTCATTATGAAGTTCGTTATGAACATTTCTCAATCAACCGTTTATAAAGATATTTAAACAAAATCATTTTCCCAATCAGTCATCGAAAACATTTGATAAAAATCCATTTTTGGCTTAGATCATTTTGAAATAGGGCTACCAAAGGAAAGGGGTAGAAGTCCTACCTCGATATCCATGTCGGTGTCCCAC
>CAMOHE010036210.1:0-15348 GCA_946598075.1 Artocarpus hirsutus
TTTAACGACACTAAACTATTGTCGTTAAAAGGAAACCTTTAATACGACATCTATATAGATGTCGTTAATTATTGTTTCAAATGTCATTAATGACATCTTTATTTGAGATGTCGTTGTATGTATTTTTCAACGACAGCCAAAAACTACATGTCGTAAATAATATGTCGTTAAATATAGTTTTTCTTGTAGTGCCTCCAATGTAAGGTGGATTAAAATTAGGGTTATTATCATTTTGGCACACTATATTTTAAGGAAACATTACATTGATACCATGTTGTTTAAAAAAATATAAAAACGGTATTTATAGTTTTCAAAAATATCATTTTATAACCTTGAGAACCTATTTTTTGATGTAAAATTTCCTTTTTACCCTCTCATTAATGAACCCCTAATTAAATTTTTTTATTAAATAAAAAAAGATTAAACTACAGTCACGAATGAAAATCATATATGTGGATTTATTTATTTACTGGTATTTGTATTTTTTTTTTGTAGTTTTGACAAAATAATTTCATGTCCTAAAGCATATGTTTGGGGTATCAAAATGATATGTTTGAAAACTAGAAAGTACCATTTTAATATTTTCTAAATAACAGGATACCAATGTAATGTTTTCTTAAAATATATGGTACCAAAATGATTAAAACCCTTTTAAATTAATAGTGATGGTGCAACTAAAGGTAGCTCTGGTAGTGGCATGTTTCAAACTTACCATTATTGTGTCATGAAAGAGTGTTTTACAGTTGTTCTGAGCGTTCTTTTGCATTTGAAGTGGAAATTATCAAGATTATTTATCATATTTTTTATGTTAAGCATTTTGGGTGGACTAATTATATCTCTTGATTTTAAAATTTTTTGAATTTTTAGTAACAAAAAATTTAAAATTTATCGCCGCTATAAACTTTGCTGATGTCATATAATGTATCTATTCATGGCATTAACAAGCAAAACCTGTGCTCGCTAAAAAATTTTTACCAACGAATTATTAGAGACTACTATTTTAACTATGACACACTTCTTAACAACAACAAGCTTTATTTAAACGACGACAAATATCGTTGCTAAAACCTTCATTTCTTGTATAGAGCTATTGAAAGAGACTCAGCTAATATTGTACAACTTATTCTCAACAAAAGTTTAGAGGCTCCTTGTGGCATTTCAATTCTAAATGGGAGAATGCTTTTCTTTATTTGGATTCTGTTACACATTGTGTTTCTCATATAATTCATCGTGAGAGCAATCTGGTTGCGTATAAGCTTGCAGGCCATAATACTCCCTCCTATTGCTTCAATGCTTCCTCTCTTTGTGTTTCGTTTGTCAATCACATTGACTAATATGCCTAATTATAGATTTTTTTTCTTATTATTGTTGTTTTGATTATGCACAACTGTAACAAGAATTGACACTCTTTTACTCTTGCTAGTCTTTTTCCCTATAAATTTTACTAGTAAGGTTTTTTATGGGAACCACTTTAACACTGATTATTAAAGGAAATGTCCAGGCTCGGGCTCGGCTTTCTCTCATCAGCTACGTGCTTGTATTAATCAGCATATCGGATTGTTTTTGGATTAGGGTTTTTTTTTTTTTTTTTCATATGGCAATATAGAAGCTTATTTTATTAGCACAAACTCATATGTAATTTTATTTTATTTTAACAATATTAGACGGAGATTATATTCAGAATGGGTTTTTTAACGAATCCCAGTCAAATTGGAATGTCCAGTTAACTCTGATATTATTTTCTTCCATTCCAATTTAAAAAAAAAAATTAAAGTTCCAACGAAAGTGTATTTTCTTTTTTTGTACGTTCTCTTTTATTCAACCCCTAAATGAAAGCGCTCATATAACAAGTCAACACTCAATCCGCACGTTCGAGCAAAAATAACACAAATGCACACAATCACCATAGTTAACAGCGAGCCATACGCGTAAATCTTACTGGAAAAAAAAAAAAGGAAAAGAAAGAAAGAAATTACCCGTCGCCTCTTACGTTCACTTTTTCTTCTTCTTTTTTCTTAATTAAAGAGAATATAGAACATCCTTAGCATATAAAATTTCGGCGTTTGCTAAAAGACACGTTGACTTGACCTGCCTATCCATTTCAAAAGAATTTGCAAAACAGCTTGACAAGATCACCACTCCTATAAATAATACACACGAATCCTAATAGTCTTCAAACCAAGTACTCATATCTAGCTTAATCTTGCTTCTCTTTTCTTCTCTACGTACCCCTACTTCGAAAATGGCTTTCTTCTCATGGTTTTCTTGTAACTTAAGAATCTTGTTCTTCTTCCTGTTTTCGCTTCTTATAACTGTCGCCTCTGCGCAACTATCCTCAAATTTCTATTCTTCTTCTTGCCCTAACGCCCTTTCCATCATCAAGTCGGCAGTGAAAACTGCCGTCTCTAACGAGGCTCGTATGGGAGCATCCTTACTTCGTCTTCATTTTCATGACTGCTTTGTTAATGCAAGTCGTTTTCTCCTTAGCTTCTTTTATTTTTATATTTTTTTCCCTCGTACTCTGTCTTTAACTCTTATCACATAACTTTGTTTATATATCTTGTTTGTATAGCACTAATATATTAACATAATATTCTATCGTTGAAGTGGTGTAACATTGTCGTTGTTACATTTTCTAACATAAATTTTTTGCTGTTATAATTAATTGTTATTTTCAATAACTGTTATATTACGTTTTTTACTTTTACATATTACATTAAAAAAGGACGCGGTTTCAAAAGGACCATAGAACAATTAGATATTTTAATATATCGAAAAGAAAGATCAACTAGGATCTAGTGAATTTTCTTAACATCCCAACTAGGTATAGTCGTATTGCAAATATATTGTAAGATAACTTGTCATATAGTAGAATATATGAACATGGTACTTTTCAGTACGGTCCAATTCTATCTCATGAGAGACGCTAATTGTTAGTTAAAAGTTATATAGCTAGAAAGAGAAAATTAAACTAATCAAAACAAAGTGATCAAAGATTGTCGGGGAGTGGCCGCCTGAATGGTGATTATATATAGTTCCACAATTAAAGTTAAATATTACTAATTTTTGTTTTTTCTTTTTTTTTTTCTCTTTATGTGCTTCTTACACAAAATCATTGATCAAGTTGGTTTAAACTTTTTGACTTGTGGGCGAATCTGGTGTGCATGCGTGAAAAATAAGACTCAGACCCTTTCAGAAAATGACAAATATAACTTCTTTATTAATGGACGTCAATATTATAAATATATATATACTAACACCACATAGAGCAAATCCCACTAAAGAAAAGACGTACCAATAAAATCTATTTTTTATTAGTTATGGTGCTTAATACTAATTAGTAGTGTTATAAAGTATTTCTTATTTTGTTTCACAAAATAACTGTCTACAAATAAAGAACATGACTTGTTTGAAAGAAAATACAGCAAACTAATTTGACTAACACTATTATACACTAATAATTTGGCGACTAATTAATTACGACAGGGATGTGATGCTTCGATACTGTTGGACGATACAGCAAACTTCGCAGGAGGGAAAAACGCAGGCCCTAATGCTAATTCAGTGAGAGGATATGATGTAGTTGATACCATCAAGAGCCAGTTGGAGAGCTCCTGCCCTGGCGTCGTCTCTTGCGCTGACATTTTGGCCGTTGCTGCCAGAGACTCTGTTGTTCAGGTTGGTAGAACTAAAACCTCATGGTCTTTCTTCACAATATGATTTTGATACAAAAATGAGATATTGATGCTTTTGTATCTCGCGGCACAACCAGAAATTCTTTTCAACGGAGTATAATCATTAAATAAAGAGATGGTCATAAACTTGATAGCAGCATGGTCCCCCAATTCTTGAAGCGTGGGTCCCACTTACTAAGATACGATAAATTCAGTGAATTTATAATAAAATAAGAATTACAGAGAATTTTCATTCGATAAATTAATGGTTATAATCTTAGGTGATGGTCTCCAGTGTGGCACCGGAGGGTTTCGGAACTTCTAACTTTCTTCGTTCACAAATGTACTCATGTTTATACATTTGTGTACTATAAATTTATTTGCATCTAACACTTAATAAATATAGTTAAACAAATATAACATTACAAATTACATTTCAATAATTGATTTTTACACAAATATATAAATAGAGTTGTATTTGCGAACAAATAAAGTTATATTTGTCAGACTGAACCAGGTGTCAGATTTAAGTCAGAGCCTATAATCTTAATTGGAGCACGATGTGGGCGCCACTTACTAATACTAAACTTTATATAAAACGAATCCTAACAAAAAATAGAGCATTAATACGAGACATGTGGGTTCCATAGTGTAGGACCTACAAGTGAGACCTATCTTTTTATTTAATGATAGTGTTTAACACTGATAGTGCCCCTTAGCATTTTTGTAAAAACAAAATCTTAAAAAAAAAATATGTTACAATGTTGACGCGTCTCACGTTTAGAATATTTTGGACGTATCAAAAGAGGGTTACAGGAAGCAATGGTGTTATTTGTCATTGACTTATAATTTGGATTTTTCTGTTTTAGTTGGGTGGGCCTAGCTAGACGGTGCAATTGGGAAGGAGAGACTCAACCACTGCAAGTCAAAGTGCTGCCAATTCCAACCTCCCCGCTCCAACGCTGAATCTTAGCGGCCTCATTACTGCTTTCTCAAACAAAGGTTTCACCACTAAAGAATTGGTTGCTCTCTCAGGTTTGTGCATATTCTACCATATTTCCTAAAGCTATTTGGCTCTTCTAATTTAAATTGGCATGTTGTACTTACCCATCCTTGCAAGTATATTTTGTTTCAAACTCTGACTTTGAATAATGCTACAGATCCTAACTTTTTAATAGCGTCCCGTAGAAAAAGCCCACCTTCTATTAGATAGTCTACTGATTAATAAAGTAACACCAACAATTTTCCTTTAGGTTCTCACACAATTGGCCAGGCAAAGTGTTCAAGCTTCCGTGCCCAACTATACAATGAATCCAACATAGATGCTTCCTTTGCAACATCAACCAAATCAAATTGCCCGAGCTCTGGTGGCGATAGCATTCTTTCACCACTCGATGTGATGAGCCCAACGACTTTCGATAATGCTTACTTCAAGAATTTAGTGAGCCAAAAAGGGCTGCTTCACTCTGACCAAGAGCTCTTCAACAATGGCAGCACAGATCCTCAGGTCAGAGCTTACGCCATCAATCCGACAAGCTTCAGAATCGACTTCGCCAATGGGATGATCAAGATGGGAAATCTCAGCCCTTTTATTGGGACAAGTGGACAGATTAGGACCAATTGTAGGAAGGTGAATTGATAATGTAAAAGATCTCTGTTTTTGAGTTTGGTGTGTACTAATTACGTGTTTGGTTTTGGTTATTTCGTGGCACTAGTTATTGTCATCGTCATCAAATTTAGGCTTGATATGTGATTTGTGTTGCAATATTATGTAATCTGTTTTATTGTTTCCTATAATCATCATGAGTTCAATAATGTTCATGTGCAACTCAAATTTTTCACGCATTTAAAAAGAAAAAAAAATTAAAAATTAAAAATTAAAAATAAAATTTTCTCTTGAAGGGAACCCAAAAAGAAAAAAAAAATACAGTGGGCATTTCGGTGTGATCTAAGCAAGCTATGAACCCGTTATTTTTTTAACGGGTCTTATGGTAATTAAATTAATTATTAGTGTGTCAATTAATAACTTGTTTTATCTAAAATCTATTTTATAATATTTATCTCCACTTATTTTTAAATTTCTTAAAATTTCTTATACCTATTTAGTATATTTACCGAAATGCCCTTGAACTTCTAATTAATTACTAGAATACCATTTGGCATTATTTGTCACAAAAGTCTCGAGAGGAGACATAATTATACCTGATCCCTTCCCATTTTATCTCCACTTTCTTTTCTTTTTCTTTTCCTTTTCTTTCTTCTTCTTTGATTTTTTTTTTCTTGTCTCTCGTCAACTCCCTCTTCCTCACTCGGTTTCTCTTCTTTTTCTTTTCTTTGTTTGCTTCAAAAATCAAGATTAACAAGCTAGCTTCAAGGTAATCAAGAGAGGAATCCGATATTAAATCCTTAGATCTTTCAAATCACAAACCAAAGATCAAGAATTTTCACAAGCAAAATCACAATTTTCTTCAAGCTTGAGATAAGGTTTTTTAAGCAAAAAACCTTGATTTAAATTTGTGTTTTGGCTTAAGAATTGTGAGAAATGTGTTCTTGATGTTTGTAGGTAATTATACAACGTTTTTGAAGCTTGATTTATGTAGATCTTTGTTCAAAATGAGTTTGTGAGCTAGTTTAGAAAAGTTTTGAGTTTTGGTTTAGATTTGTTTATTGAGCATGAAGATTTTGAGAAGAATAATCTACATGTGTTTAAGTGTGAGAATTCATGGTTTTTACGTATTTTCTATACCTTGGAAATTGATAAAAAAGATCGAATTGAGTTTTAAAGTTTGAAACATTGAAAATAGAAAACTGGGTTTCTAAAAATTGTTCTGTTGGCAGGTCAAACCTGTTAGCAAGTTTGGCATGCCGAATTAGGAGTTTGGTAGGCTGAATTATTGAGTTTGGCAGGCCGATGGCTAAATAATACTGATAGGCCAAACTTTGAGACCGATAGGCCGATAGAGGGTCCAAAAAAATAGTTGTTTTGTTCAAAAAGCTGAAAATAGTTTATCGGTAGGCCGATCAAGCAGTCCAAACACATTTGTTTTTCATTGTTTTGTGTTAAGAAATGTTCCAAGGATTTCATATTAATGATTTTGGCACACTAATAAGAATAGATAGAAAATCAATACAATTATGGATTAGGAATTAAGTTAAAGTATGGCTATTTTATACGTCGTAGGATAACGAAGGACTTGGAGCTTACATTTTAAACTTGGTATCGTGAGTTGGTAGTTATCGACATGGTAATCACGAAAGAGGTAGGGATTCTATTACTCATCTTTTATGAGGTTTTTATGGAATTAATTGGTTGTTTTACTGCAAGATATATACGTATGTTGAACTACTGTTATATGAGTATCACATATGAGATTATGACATAAACTCGTCCTATATTCTACAGTGACAAATATATATTGATTTGACATATGTTGTTGTAAATTAAGAAGCATGGTTAGGAAAAACTAACTCTATAAATAATGATTAATTATAAAGGAATAGTAAAACATGAAAAGGGCGGTGGTTATGTCCTTCGACACGAATACCCTAAAAGGTAAAATAGGAGAGAGATGATGACATTCCCTAAGTCGAAAGTCTTAGAATGCACTATATAAGAATCGACTTGGTGAGAATCTAGGGCTTAATGTCCCCTCACCGGACGCCTTTGGAATGATTGTAGGGCAGTCAAGCGCGCCCATTTGGGTTTCATTGAGTTGAGTGATATGATATTCTATTGTACGGTAGATACAGATAAGCATAATTGAATCTTGAACTAATATGTATATATATATTTATATGTATGGAACTTAATAAGAATGATCATAAGGTATCCACCAAAATGGAACATAATAATATTGAAGAATAATATTGAGAACTAACTAACTATGTAGATTTTAATATGGTCACGATAACAACATAAAGGTGAGTAATGGTTTTCCCTACTGAGCATGTTGTCCCTCATTCCCTTATATTTTCATCTTTTCAAGGCTCACAATTTGAGAGATGTTTACAAGAAATATAGTTGAGGAAGCTATATGTAACTGTATACATTGGAATTGCTTCATTTGTTAAAGAATGTCCTTCATGATAATGCAAGCATCATATGATACTTTATGTGATTGTATTAAGATGTATTAAGGGTTAGAATGATGATGATGATAGTTTTATATTATTAAATTTATGGTGCTACATAAAACTATGGTGTAATTGTTTTTTATATTTTCATGTTGTTTTGAGATTTTTCAATTAAGTCCCAAGCAAAATTCTTTTGATGTTTTATTTTTAATTTTTTATTTTTATTTTATTTATTAAAAACTGTTAATCTCCACTTAGGGGCGTTAAAAAAACTTCCTTCCATAAAAATTTACACATTCAATATTATTAAGAGCCCACTTACGAAACCTTAAACAAACGTAGTAGGAAAGCTAATAGGATTAGAGTTTTAAAAAAAAAAGGATAGAAGATCAATGATTTTCTTTTTAACGTTTGCTTGTCTATTAGGTAGTGTAATGAAAAACAATCCTTTTTTAGGAGAAAGCATTCAAAACCTCCCCTAGTGTGATTAGACTTGAAAACAATAATATAATTGAAAACAATAATATGATTGATGTAATTATTAAAATATCTTTTTACATGATTAAATCATCATTGAACTAAAACAAGTGAAATTTAAAAGGTATCCAAGTAAATTTAGAGTTCATGTTATGTGACTGTAAAAAATTCCTTATTGTGGCTATCTTTTATTCTATCTCACCTAAAAAAGTTGTTTTCTAATCTTTAAAAAAATATATTTTCTTCCTTTTTTCCATGGGACTTATTATTTTCTTTATGGGACTTCCAAAAGATGCACAAATAAAATTTTTATTATGGTAGTTCTAGCTAGCCAAATGAAGGTTATTTCATGAATATGAGCATTGATGGAACAGCAAGTTTAATTCATATAGAACAACCAAATGAAATGTATAAAATAGTATCTTAAAATTAAAAATAAAATTATTTAAATTTGAAAGATTGAAATAAAGGAATTAGTTAAAAATAACTATAATGATTGTCTAAGTAATTAATACTCTCAGCAATTAATATAATACGCATTACAAAAGAGAAACATAACTACAAAAAGTTGACATAGATAAGGTACATAAATATAATAATTTCATTAATGGATAGGTCACGTAAGAAAAATGACGTAGTATATCTGATCTACTGAATAACTTCTCTAAAAGAGAGGAAATATAACCAAATATCAAAAAAAAAAAAAAAAGAGCGGATGAATTGAGGCTAATCTAATTTATCATGTAATGCCTATTCTATCTTCTATATCAACTTATTCATGTCCATCTTCAACATCTTTCTCAAGTTGTTTTTAACATTGTCCAATTTGTCCTATGACCATGGCATTGACAAGCTAAAAACCCGCAAGATAAAGCAAAATTTTTTTTCATTTATTTTTAGCTTCAAATTTTATTTTGTTTAATAACTTGAAAATTCAATTTTTAAGATAGTATTTAAATGCTATTTAATAAGGATATTATTGGTATGTTAAAAAATTTGACCGGTCATAGGGCTAGAATTTAATTCTTTTAAAATTAGTGATACTTATAAAATTAATTTAAATATAGGGAATATCTATTGTGTTTTAAAGAAACTCTAAGAACAATAGAAACTCTAAGAATACCTTTACGATCTTCCCTTCAAACATCCCTAATATTATTTGTAAAGAAAAATAAAAGAGTTCTCTAAATCAATGTCCTAACATGTGTAGACCTTTGCTTCTACTCTGATGCATGCCCTAGCCTTGATCCATGACCCTTAAACCCCAACCCCAAAGGGTTCGGCCTCAACCCTAACCCCCAATATTGACCCTTTTTCTCGATCTAAGCATCACTCTTGACTGTGTCTAGTCCCCAGTCAATCTTATCCATGCCTTGATCCTATACTATGATATGTGTGCAATAAAGTGAAAATAATTGAAATATCTATAAATACTATGTGTTAAGTTAAATCATATACTAAAGTCTAATACATATATTTTTTTTAGTATAATACTGTAGCCCCCCCTTTACGGACTTCAAAGACGTCGTTACATTCATTCCTTAATACTTTTAAGTTTAAGATAAACTATATGATTGAAACTTAATTTGGAAAATATTCTCAGGAATCCATGCATACATTTTTTTATAAATTAATATTTAATAACTTAATCTATTATAAATAGTTACTTGTCATAAACATCCTTTAAATAGTTTGCCAATACCATTGTAAATTGAATAGACTTTTAAATTAATATTCTCAGGAATCCATGCATACATTTTTTTATAAATTAATATTTAATAACTTAATCTATTATAAATAGTTACTTGTCATAAACATCCTTTAAATAGTTAGCCAATACCATTGTAAATTGAATAGACTTTTAAAACATCTTTAAAAATCTACATACACAGTTCGGCAGGCCAAACTCGATCAACAGACCAATGTTCAACCATCGGTAGGCAGCCCATGGCTTTGTAAAAGTGGGTTTCAAAATTAATAAAATCGACAGGCCGATTATTTCATCAGCAGTCCGACCAGTAATGGTTGGCAAGCCAACCGGCTGTCAAAGATAAAAATAATTAATTTTTAAACAAGTTTCAATACTTGAAGGTGCGGAAACAATATATTCAAAGAGGAATAAAAAAAATATAAAATATAGTTTGTAAGTTTTGAAACTTCTTTTTTGGCGTCTCTCGTTTTCAATCCATCTTGCATAGCTCACACACCTTCCCTTGCCCTCCACCTAATCCATTATCTTCTTACCCTTATCTGTAACATGATATAAAACTAAAATAAGCTTAAGCTTAGTAAATACATTTTACATCGCACAACTTAAAAATAATGTAAACATTATCATCATATGCATTGTCATAATAATACGCTATGCGCAATTTCATAAGGAACATATCTTTCATTTCATTATCTATATTAAAACTTTGTTCATTTTATCCTAAGGGCCAAAGTGTTGCATCATAAACATCATTGTAGGCGCGCCGTCATGAGAGGAGAAGGATAGCTAATCCTAAACCAAACTTGACATCATAACATAACATAAACATGGGTATGCAACACTTATTCAAGTGATACATATATATTTTTACTTTTATACTTTGAAATACGTCAACATCAAACATGTATAACTTTGGAACATCAAATCTTTCATAAGTATCATAAAATGAAAATAATCATAGAATCATCATAAATATCATCATGAATACAATTTCAAACTTTTACAACCATATCATGTTGCAGGTGAGAATGTACATACATGGATAGTTTACTTAACCTTAATTTGCAGGTGACGTCATCGCGGTCTCGATGTGCTCGCTCCTTAGTATGTTCATGTCATACATTCATTTAAAATAACAATTAACATTATTTTCATGAGACCATGAAATCTTTCAATCACCACATAACATATCTCAAATTCCATAATACATCCCACATACATTCATTTCTCAAAAAAAAAAAAAATCATAATACTTTTCATTAATCTTTAAATAAATTCCACATAATCCAAAACATGCATTAAAAGACAGAGACAATAATAACTTTCATTGTGTTAGGCAGTGAGTTTCATACATTTATCATTTCCCAATAATTAAAATAAAACTATTTAGACTCTAAAATTCATATGACAACCTATTAACATATAATTACAGAAGCACAAAAATATTTCATCACCAAATAAATTCATTAAATCATACAAAAACACCACAAAATAGAAGTTCAAAAATTCTTTGATAAAACAGTCTCAAAAACTTAGTCTTAATAAAAATTCAATAACACATAGAATTTCATCAAATTATCACCAAACTTTCCAGTTCATAACTTTAACATATACATTAACATATAGATAAAATTCCACGGGAAAATCATTCATTTGTCCTGTTAACCAAAAACCTCATTTTCATGCAACTTTACCAATCAGCAATAATTTCTATGAGTGATAGGAAGAAGAAAATTCATATCTTAGCATAGGAAATTCCAATTAATTTGAAATTTTGAGGAATAGCACATAACATATACATGAATAACATATTAAAATTTCAAAGCAAATGAAAATTCCTAGACAAAAGTACACCAGAAAAATTAAGGAGGAAAATACATTTCAGGAATATCGAAAGATGAACTCTTACCTTAAAATGATTTTTTTTTCTCAAAACTCCTTGAATTAACCCCAATGAAATTTCAATATATCTTTCAAATAATAGCAGAGGAATTGAGAGGGAGAAAAGGAGAAAAAATGTGAAGAAGAGAGAGAGAGACGGTGAGAGAGAGAGAAAACGTAAGAGAGAGAGAGAGAGCGTTTACGTGAAAATAAAAATGGCATAAAAAGAGAGAGATATTTTCCCTTTAATTTCAGAAATTTCCTGACTATATTTTGGCTAATACACGTGGGAATGGGAAGCAAGAAGAGAAAGTCAAATGATTAGTTTATCTTACCATATTTCACCTCTTCAAAAATGGGAAAGCATATCAATTAATCCAAATCATCATAAATGTAACACCCTAAATTTTAAGCTAGAGGACTAGTTGAGATTATATGAATTTGTTTTATTTTTATCACTTATGTATTGATTTTATTTTTTTTTACTTATGAAATTGCCATGTGTTTATGGGATGATAGAACTTCATGCCAAGGAAATATATATATATATGCACACACTAAAACTATTGTTGCCATGTGTGTTGCATAAATGAAAGAATTATACATATACATAAGTTTATATAATATACAATACACACATATGCAAGAATTATTCATATACAACTATAATATTTTGATATGTTATGTAATATATGATACACAAATAGGTTGTATATTGTATATTGTAAGTTTGTTATCATATAATTGTATACGTATGTTTTATGTAGTAGTTGACTTTCGTATGAAGAAATGAAGATTGATAATCATTATGTTAAATTTGTGTGTGGTAGACAAATTACTAGTAGTTGCCATATTTTATTTTATAGAGGTTTGTGCACAATATTTTGTACTATTGTATAATTGAAGTGGAAAATGACTATTAATATTTTATAATGTATATATGTTTATGTGTGAATGTAAATTATATATATAAGTGTGTGTAATTGATATAGTTGCCGTGTGAGTATGAATAGCAAGTGGGAAGTGATACATTATTGATGTTATATTATTGATATAATGTGCACAATATTTTGTACTATTGTGTAATTGTAATGGATAATGACTAACGTAATTTATGTATATGTGTGTGTGTTTGTTGCGGTATAATTTTGATTTATTGGCATATTATCTTCTCTTTCCCTATTCCATATAAGGGATTAGTTGACTTTTTATATGATTGAATAATAATTGTTGATTGATTGGTATATTTTTGGATTTATTTCCTCATTTAAGGAGATGAAATGTTTGACTTTTGATTGATTGAATTTAATTAATAAGGTTTCCTACTTTTGAAAGTTGATATATGGTAAGTACGAGCTAATTTTTTTATTCTTCTCCTAATTGACCTCTAATCCCATGTGTAAATTGCCTCTAATTAGTCAAGATATTATCATTATATTTTGATAGTTGACTTTTTAATGATAATTGGAATTCATGATAGGTTTCCTATTTTGATAATTGAAATTAAGCAAGTGGAGCTAATATTGGAATATGAAATTATCTTTTATTCTTTTATTTATTTATTTATTTATTTTTTGATGACTAGTTGACTTATTTAGAATTCTATTCATAAATAATCAAGATACTATCATTATGTTTTTCTCTATTGAATCATTGACTTTCGTATTTAGTTTCTTTTCCCCTCCCACGAGTATGCATTCCTTTTTTATAAAAGATTTGTTTCTTATATAGAAGGCTATGTTTCTTTATATATATATATATATATATTACTCTCATTCTTCACGTTTTACTCACAAATCCTCTCAACATCTCAATCTTCATGTTTCTTCTTCTTCTTCTTCTTCATCTTTTCCTTCTTTATTTTTCTACTAAGAGTAAGAATGTGAGAGAGAGAGAAGACGAGAGAATGAAACAAATAGAGAAATAAAGAAAGGAATGAAACAAAGAGATAGGTAAGATGTATAAATGCATGAAGAAAGAATAGAGAAACAGTAGTACAAAATGTGGATTCCACGACGGTCAAAAAACCGTCGTGGAAACCTCTGTCGTGGAATATGATCGACTTTTCACGATAGTTTTTTACCGTCGTGGAATAGATTAATTTGGCGCACGTGGGGAGGTGAACTGTAATTTTTTACGACGGTTTTGCACAAAAACCGTCGTGAAAATTTGGTATTTTCCAAAAACAAAAATCTCCTGCAATTTCAATTTCCTACGAGATGGCCAGTCCCGTATGTTATCCATTATATCAAGGCCCTAATTACATACAATAATTGTTCTATAATCAAATATTAATTTGTATTTACAATATCTGTTTACAATATCCCGTAGAGGTAAGATCTGAACCCTTTTGCTAATTCGCCGCAAACCTTCAAAGCCCTTTTCCTATACCAATCCTCAACTGTGAAAGCTTCGTATATCTCTCTCCAAATCACATCTTTAACTTTATCTAAATCCTTAGACCTCCAATCTTTTGTCCAAATTGGTACGTGCTCTCGACTAAGGACTCCGATCCAACTGCTTAATTCATGACTCGATGCGCCTTCCGGTTGGCCTTTCGAATCAAGAGTCACTTCAATTCGGAAACCTTTCTTCCTCATCCGATGAATTTTTGTCATTAATGTTGCCCTTCGGTCAAAGTCTACTTTTGGATCAAATTCGGTTCGCCTTCGTGGCTTACTGCTATGTTTTCCTTTGCTATATTGCGTTGCAGCTGAAGTGCAGCCTTCGTACTCCTTCTCGTGCTGGTCACTATCGAATTCGCGAGACATTGTACCTATGCAACGTACTCAAAAAATAACATATTCTGTAACGCCCGCCTAATTTGATGTAACGGATAATGTTATGATATGTTTATGACGATGTTAAGTGATATACTCTTGATAAGTGTTATACTCATGATGTGCTATGATATATGATAAATGGTGCTAACCATTTTTATTTAAGTGTTATGACAGGTGACGCTCGCGTGGAATTGATATGCTCAATTGTTCATGTCATTAATGTTATGTGTTAATTTTATTTTTATGGGCAATTATATGTGTTATGAATGATTTTGAGTGTTAAGGCAGTTCGGCAGGCCGAACTATCAAGTTCGACAGGCCAAAATGATGTTCTCTGAACGGCAAGCCGATGGTATATCATCGGTAGGCTAGACTTCTGAGATCGGCAGGCCGAACTCCTGAGATCGACAGGCCGATGACAGCTGACAAGTAGTCAGCAGAAATTTCACAAAATTTGTGATAAGGTGGAATTTATTTTTGGACGTTTTATGCTGATTAAATAACATATTTATGGGATGATTTATGTTAATTTGGTAATAAAACAATTGACTTTTGAATTTATTGAATTTAATGGATAAGTTTTTCCGTTTTACGATTTCAAAATATGGTAACCGTTACAAAAATTTATGACCTCCCTTATTGCTTTCCACTCTCCACGCACCTGGACCGTTATTAATCAGAAAATTCTGATTTGTACCTTATTTTCTCTCTCTCCCTATCACAAACTCTCTCTCTCTCACACTCTCTC
>CAMOHE010036211.1:0-11392 GCA_946598075.1 Artocarpus hirsutus
AAATTTTCCCCATTTACAAAAGCTTAATATGGCAACTCGAACCGTTTTTGGAAGTTCTGACTTTTTTCCCTCAATCCTCTCTTTCCTACACGAATTTTTGGCCCCCAATTAATCAGAAAATTCTGATTTGTTTTAAGGGGATAAGTTTTCGTTGATTTTAAATTTTATTTTTTTTTAATTTCTCTCTCTCTATCTCTCGATTTCTCTCTCTCTCATTTCTCTCTTCCTATCACATTTCTTTTCTTTCATCTTCCTCTCAAATTTCCCTGCAATTCTTTTGTTAAAATATCAAAAATTTCTTTGGAGATAATTCAAGAAATTTTAAGAAGAAATCGTTCTAAGGTATGAACTCAATCTTGGAAATTCTTAAGTATATTTTTCTCCTGTATTGTGACTGCTATATCTTTCTCTACGAATTTTATTTCACTCTGAATTTTTAGTATGTTAATTATGCATGTGTTATGTGATTCTCCTCCAAATTTCACGTTAATTCAAATTTCCTATATTAAGTTATGAATTTTCTATTCTCCACCACTCACTGTAAATAATTGTTGACTGTTTTTGTGCACATATGTATGGTTATTGTTTTTATTGCAAATGAATGTTGTTTTGCACGAAATTTGATGGATATGTATATATATATGTTAAGTATAGGACTGGAAAGTTTGGTAATGATTTGATGAGTATTTCATGAGATATAGAATTTTTAATAAACCTAGGTTATGTAACTGCTTAAAATGTAAGCTGTGAGATTCTTGTTATGAGATATATTTCTTTTATGATTATATAATTTTATTTGGAAATGAGAAATTTTATGCTACTGTATGTGTAGGTTAAAAAAGGATATCATATGAATTTTTAGGTCTAAATAAATTTATTTTAATTGTTTGGGAATTATTATTACATGTAACTCACTGATTTGCACCTAGTGTATGATTTTGGTCTCTGCCTTCTAATGCATGTTATTAATTATAATAGTTTGCTCCAATTAACGTTTTAAAGAATGAATATAACGACATCTATGACGTCCGAAAAAGGGGCGTTACATAAATAAAAATCATTCATAACATTTAATTATCAATAAAAATATAATTAATCATATAACATTAATGACATGAACATTTGAGCACATCAATTCCACGGGAGCATCACCTGTCATAACACTTAAAATAAAATGTTTAGCACCATTAAATTATATATCATAACACTTATCATAAGTATAACACTTAACATCGTTATTTATCATAACATAATATTTAACGTCGTTATTTTCATAACATAATCCGTTACATAAAATTAGGCGGGCGTTACAATGATCATAAGAATTCTAATACTAACACAATAAACCAAAACATCAAACAAACATGCTAAATAATTGATACACTTACCAAGATGAATGAAATTAGGGAGACTAGAAATCTTGATAAAGCCAAAGAAAACCAAGCATAAAGCCAATCAATGAGGAATGAATGAAGTGTGAGTCTAAGATTAGTAATAGGAGGTCTTTATATAGTTTTTATGTGGAGATTAAAACCCTAATCCTACTCCAATTTAGTTTCTCTTTTTTTTTTCTTTTTCTTTTCCCCCACGTGTGACATTTTTTTTTCCTCTTCTTACTCCTACTCGGCAAAGCTACCGCAAGGCCCAACTTTTGGCCCAATGTACATATTTGGCCGTGCACAAATAACATCAAATATATTATACATACAATTCAAGTTATATATATATTCTTATATATTTATTTATGTATATATTAAATAAAACAATTCAATTAATTAATTTATTCTTCTTATACTCTATTCAATCAAAACAAAACAAAATATATCATCATATTATTATATCATAGAATAACTATAATCCCCACATAATTGGCATGAACCTTTCTCAACACATTGAATCCTTCGTTGCTGTCACTAGTAACATCACTAAATAGCATGTTAGTAAAAATATCACTATCGTCAATTCTAATGTCACACCTTTCTATTTCCCATTAAAGAAAAAAAACTGGGTGTTACAGGCCTACCGATCTATCGAAATCTAGAAAATTTCATATTTTGAGTCTCGGCCTCCTCGAGCTTTCAAAGCTTGATTTAACCTGTTTTTGACCAATTTCAACCTAGAAATCACATCGAAAACACTAGGAGATAATTATAAACCTATTTAGAATGAAATCCCTAAAATTAAACACAATTTCACAGCTTATTTGAAAATTTAAGAAAAATGTAAAAACTTAGTTAAGTTGATTTTTGCCCAAATAAAGTTCAAATTCATGGTAAAACACATTCTACAACTTAGATTGAATGCTATTTAAGCTCAACGAAGCTCGGATTTCAACAGTCAAGGAAGATTGAAAATTTTGAAAATAAGACTTTGAAACTTTGAGAAAGGGAAGCTAACCTCAAATTTAAACTTCTGAGCTAATTGAAGTGGTTTTGTGGCTTCCAATGCTTGCCCCTTTGGCCTCCATTTGGTGGCTAGAAAATCAAAGATGGAGGAGGGAGAGAGCGAGCGTCGAGAGAGGGAGAGAGAGATGAGGGAATGAGAGTGAAAGAGAGGGAAGAGAAATAAATAGAGGGAGAGCAAAATGTGAAGAGAGAGGAAGAAAAGAAAAGGCTGGTGATTTGAATGCAACTCTGCATTCCTAAGTTGGTTTTGAGAAAACCATGAGCAGCACATTGCTTTGGATAAGGTAGTTTCAAGTGCATATGAGTTTTGGCAGGAGGGGTTTTGTTTGGAATTTGACAAATTGTTTTGTTTCAAAATTTAAGATAACTAATAGAAATAATTAAAAGTGAAATTAATTAAAAAAAATATACATAACGATTAGATTTAGTTTGAATTGTAATAAGGCACACTAATTCACCATTTTGCACACTAATTGTACTTAATTAACCGTTGGATGTTACAAAGATATAGATGACACAACCTCCTTTACAATTATCACATTATGCACAATGCACAATTTTGCATAACCAAAGCCAATGAAGTCACATTGTTGCAAGTTCCTCTTCATGGCCTTGCTTTCCACAGCCGCACTGCTTCATCTTGTTGTAATACTAACTTGTTTGTTTTCTGATCATGTGCAGCCACTTTACCACACTGATGAGAGCACTGTCTTGTTGGATTTTAAGGATAGCTTTGTCATACGTTGGAATGCTTTTGGTCAGCCTTTGGCTTACCACGAGGTTGGTTCGTTATCACCAAAAGAGAAAGATGTTTGTTGTTCCTGGGATGGCGTCGAGTGCGACGAGAAAAACACCCATGTAATACTCATCATCTCAATAGCAGTTGTCTTTTTGTTTCCATCAACTCCAACAATGGACTTTTCCTTCTTTTCTATCTTCAAATCCTTGACCTTTCTGATAATGATTTCAATCACTCCCAAATTCCTTCTCAACTAGGCCATCTTCCAGGGTTGACATATCTCAACCTTTCTTATTCTGCTTTTGTTGGCCAAATCCTATCAGAGATCTCACAACTCTCCAATGTGTCACACCTAGATTAAATGTTACACCTTGATTAAATTTTGGTTTAGAACTGAAACAGCCCAACTTAAGTGCCTTAGTTAGGGACTTTAGTAAATTCAAACATGTTGACCTTACTCATGTTGATATCTCCTCTTCAGTTCCTCATCTTCTGTCAAATTTCCCTAGTTTGACATATATATGGTAAGTTAATTAGTATGCAAAATATTTAATTTTAATAATCTTTAACAAATTCTTACAAAATCAAGCCCTGATCCCCTCTCATCTCAAGTGCAATATAGAAAATAAAAGTAAGGATTAATTATAAAATTCCCTCTGAATTATAATTCTTGTAATACTTTGCCCATTGAACTTCAAACTAATATTCGTTCACCCTGAAGCATGAACTATTAACAAAAATGTTCCTTCTTAGGATTTTAAAAGAAAATTGATAAATGATTATGACGTTAGGGGTATTTTGATAATTTTGGTTATAAAAATAATTACAGAAATTAAAATATGATAAAAATAGTCTTTATTAATTACTAAAAATGAAAAAAATCAATCAAAACCATTATACCATTGGAATTATCAAAATTTTATTTTTTTCACACACCAAAAGTATCTTGAAATTTTAAAAGTTGCATATATTAGTACTGAAATGAAAAAGAATAGAACATTAATATATTCAATATAACAAAAAATATAACACAAAATTTTCAAAGAGAAACAAAGTTTGATATAATTAATAAAAATTTCTTTCATATTTTTTGAAGTTTTTATTAGTATTTATTCCTTTTAAAATTTCAAAATACCTTTTGAGCATGTAAAAGGTTAATAAAGTATTAAAGAAAAATTTGGTATATCAAAAAAAAGGATCCAGTTAGTAGTATGTTTTAATTGAATTTTTTTTTTTTTTTGTTTTTAAGCATCAATAAAGACTATTTTTATCATAGTTTTAATTTTTCGTTATTTTTATAACTAAGATTATCAAAATATCCTTATTTTAAAAAATTATTTGTCAATTTACTGTTAATAGTTCATACTTCAAGGGAAACGGATGCTATGTTTTAAAATTCGAAGGACAAAGTGTTACAAACGCTATAATTTAGAGGAAATTTTTGTAATTAATCTAAAAAGTAAATTTATGGGAGATCCAAAAAAAGAAACTTCTGAATTGTTGCCTCAATTAACAAAATAAATGGAATTAGTTCATAATATCTTTAACTAACTAATATGATTGATCCTCAGATCTTAACAAAGACCAAAAATAGCAAAAAAAAAAAAAAAACCAATAATCCCTCGTACGGCACTCACTCCTAATCAAACACATGCACAATCAATCGCAGGAATTTGGCTCACGGGCTGCACTAAATGGCCAACACTCACCGTCTGATCGAACGCCTGCGGTTCTCTTCGGGCTGCACTAATATGGTCTTTTTTATTTCATGGAACTAGTATGTATGAAAGATTTTTTTTGAAAAAAAAAAGCAGTAAAATGCTATTACATGTTCTGAAAAGTGACTTGTTGCCTAATTTTCTTCTCTAAATTTATTAAAATAAGATGAAAACCCAAACAAAATTACAATGTAGGGCCCGAAGGCTACAAGCAAAATCTAAAGTGAAAAACAACTTCAAAAACCGAAACAAGAAAAAACTAACTTATCCTGATATTCTACTTTTCTTAATAAGAAAAAGCCTCATTAAAACCCATGCCAGCAAAACCTATAGGAAAAAAAGAGTGCATGAATCGTCTGATCTTCAGAAATGCTCCAACTAGACTACTTTATGTTTCGTTGACACCCATTAGTACGTAGCGGCTCTCTTATATCCATATCACGAGGTCGGCCGTGTATTTTCTTTACAATTATCTTTATCAGCTCTCCTGAGTCCATATCATGAGGTTGACCATGTATTTTGTTCACAATTTTCTGTATCGGCTCTCTAATGTCCATATATCACAAGGGTGAACATGTAGCTTCTTCACAACATTCTTTATCTTCTTCACAAGGGTGCCTATCACGTTTGAGGTGAAGCCATGTGTGGAGCTTGCACCGAGTAAGGCAGACTTAGAGATTCTTCAATAAAAATCTTTAATTGACGATGAGATCCAAGACTTTGACCTTCAAGATGAATTATAAGAAAAAGTCTCAGGTGCCAAATTGATGAGCCAACAGTGCCCACTGAATATTACATATTACGAAGACCCTTTTTGGCCAATGCCTCCTCCACCACTGTTAGCAATGTTTCTTCATCCCTACCAAGCTTATCCTCTGAAGCCAGATGTCGTTGAGATTACGAGCCAAAATCCAAATCATACCAAGCTTGAAGGCGTGCACAATCAAGACCCATTTATAGTGTTACGACATGTACTATGTGTGGAAATCGCTCTTTGACGAGCGCTTCTCCAAAAATCAAGCCCACGACTTTAAGTCAAGCGCTCTTGGGAGGCACCTTTAGCTTTCTATCCTTTAACTCTTTTTATGTTTGCTTTAATTTGTGTTTTTGTTTGTGTTGTAGTTTATTTTAAACTTTTGTATTAATGTTTGATTTTTGTGTGATTTGTTAGGTATTAAAATAATCAAGAGCTTAAAAACATGAGTCTTGGTGGAAAAAGATTCAAGGAGATGGAAGACACTCACAAACTAGGGCTAGAAACCCCCATGGTATATGCTCTCTACCTTGCTTCTTAATTGTTACAAACATTGAGGACAATATTTAGTTTAAGTTTAGGGGAGGAAACACTTTGTTGATCACTTGTGGGATTGCCTTAAAATTTTTCCATTGATTATCATGATTTTCCTTCTATGACTCTTGTTTGATTGCTCTTTTTTAGTTCTTTAGGTTGTTTAGTTATTTTTAGTGGTGTTTTCATTACTTGTTTAAATAAAGTGTGAGTTTTGAGAAAATGGTTAACTATTATTGGATTGTGATGCTAGCCAAAAATTGTTCTCTTAGGTCTTTTGAAATGTAATTCATTGAGATTTATGTATACTTAAATTGCATTGTTGATATTCATTCTTGACTCTCTATCCTAGAGCACCATGAATCAAGTACTTGAAATTTCAAACTTTAAATGAAATTTTGAACTTTAAATTTTGAACTTTTAGATAAACTTGTGTGCATTAGATTCGTTTTTAAATTTCATGACCTCTAGAACCAATTTTAGTGAAATTTGAGGCAAAATCCTAGGTTAGGTGTCAATGGCGAGATGATTGAAGCATTTTTTGGACCATTTGAAGCATTAAAGCCAACCTATATAAACTCCACTACTAGTTTCCCCCATTGAGCTTTTTTTTGTTTTTTTTTTTTACCTGTTTCGTTCATTACCCACATAAGTTTAACAGAGCCATTTCATGAATTCCCTTTCACTTACCCTATCACTAATAGGCATGATTACATCTTTGCTTGAGTTTGAAGATTGATTGTTGAGAACGAGCATGGAAAGAGATATGATTTAGTCATATCAATAAAGTGGCCTATTTATGTTTTCATGTTATTCTTCATTTGTTTTTCTTAGTTTAATTTATGTATTTTTCCCCATTATCTAAATGTATAAACCAATTAAGTTTTTATGACATCAAAAATGGAGTTCATAAGCACTTTCCAAGTGCAACTAGGCCTACAACATGCGCTCGTATGGGAGCATAAAACGGCATTGTTGCCGAGCCATTCATGACTTACGGCAACACGAGTAAGGCTTCGGGCCTCTCCAACAACGAAACATGTGACCGCTAAAACCAATACTCGCTGCCGCATGTGTTGAATCCTTGATCAGGTGCACCAAAAGTGAAGCCCGAGGCCGCGCATGATTGTCCCTGCCCCTGCACATCCCTTGGGTGCCCCCTTATGCTGATTCCCATTTTGAGGGTTAATTTAGCCAAAAACTTAATCCAATGGCCCAAATTTGATGTTGAATGATCCCTAACCTATTAAAGACCCTAGAGCCCCTATATTTCAAGGTGTGGAGGATTGGGGAAGAAACCCATGAAAGAGAACTAAATTTCCAAGGAGAGAAGAGATTGAAGTTGAGGATTCTTGACGGATTTTGGTGGATTCTTCTAGGATTCAAGGCTTGAGTTCATCTCCACCAAGAGTTTCTTCTTCCTTTCTCTTTGCCTAGTGTTGATTGAAATTCGTATTTGTATTTGTATTTGTATTTGTGTACTAAACATATTTACTTTTATGGATTTTATGAAAAGATTAGTAATAGATTTGTTTATATTTGCTTAGATTTCCTATTCTAGGGCTTGATATAGTTTGATCAAGATTGTATGGATTATTTTGTAAATTGATAATGTAATTTTCATTTTAATTCATTTATGTTTCTCTATGCTTGATGCTTCTAGTTTATTTTATCAATGAATTAGTTGATGTGATTTATGATTTTCAATGCTTGGGAGAGATTGACTCATTTATCATTTATTGTGAAACATAGTCTTTATTGTTGTTGAGACCCTAAAGGGCCGAGAACACTTGATAATCTACTTAAAATCTTAGTTTTTGTGAGTATAGGCCAAAAGTCATAATCAAGTATTTGGTGCCATTGCCGCGGATTGAAATTTTTAGAAACTTGTCTAATATTATGGGGAAGTGATTAGGTTTTAATTTAGGTGTTTCTTTTCTGTATTTGTCTTTTTGTTTAGTTTACAATTATTTTTTCGCTTTTATGTTTGCTTTCTTGATATTAATTTTTGTTTTTGGGGCTATCTGTTGCAAAGTCTCAATGCTATCCATCAATTTTCGTTTAGAAATTTTAAAATTGCGACAAAGTGATTAGGTTTATGGGGCTATCCATTGCAAAGTCTCAATTCTCCTAAAGCGCCACCCTTAGCTTCGGGTTTTGATGAAGATGACGATTAAGTTTCAAAGTCTTGGTTCAAGTCTAATTGGATTACCATTCTTCCAGGATTTGTTGGTGGATTGATAATTGGAGTGGCCACAGAGCGTGTTCTTGCAATGGAAAAGTGTGAATCGTTCAACAAGGCTTCGAATTTTGCAGTTGCGGCCAAAACAAAGGGGAGAAAAGGCAAGAAGCTGCAAGTGCGACGTACAAGTTGAGGTCACTACCACAGTTGTGTTTTTGCTTTTGTTGGTCATAGACATAAGAGATAACATGGGTGTTTTGGTAGATGTTGCCGTGTATCAGTATTATTCTGTCACGTATGTGATTTTAGCGTCTCGGTTTGTAATGTAATAAAATTTCATTTCCTACATAGGTGATGTTTTAAAAACGATCGCTAAAACACAAAGGATATACATAATATATATTCTTGAAAAACATAGAGTGCAACGCAACATTTTGATTAGAAAAAATAATGCAAGCATTAACATAGCAACCGGGAGTTAGGTGCTATTTTTTTTTTTTTTATAGATTCCAATCCAACTGTTTCTTCTCCGAATGAATAAAAATGAGGTCTTACTAGTGATAAAGCAACATGATTATGCTGCCGTCATATTATATATAAAATAAAAAATAAAAAAACTAAAGAAAAAGAAAGAAATAAAAAAGCTTTTACTCAAGAACTCAGTTGACGACTTGTCTCCTGCTAGAAACTCCTTTCTGTACCGAGGACAGTACTTAAAGTTGGTGTATTATTTATTATGTTTGGCCGTAATCTTTTATATACTCTATAATATTATTGTACCTTATTATAATAAGCAACATAGCTCTTATATTAGACAAATAAATGTACTATTTATGTTATTAACTTAGTTTAAATTAAGAAATATTGATGGTAAGGAATAACTATTTTTTTCTTGAAGTTTCGTGAACATCGACATTTCTATAAATTAAAACCTCAACAACTTAGTTAATATCAACATTTTTGCCCTTGTCTTTTATAGATTTTTGAAATGTTGAACAGTTCTAGTTTTAAACAAATTCACAAATATTACTAATGTCACTTTTGTGTAATGTGTGTTTAAGCACATTATATAGTATTCATGTAGCAGAATTTAATATAAAATGTTCAAATAAATGTTTTAATCAAAAAAAACTTTGACATATATACGGTAGCTTAATTAGTGTGCAAAACATTTGGAATCTCTCTATTGATGATTAGGTTGACATAAAACTACAATAAAAATAGTCTTTATTAATGACTAAAAATAAAAAAAAATCAATTAAAGCTATGATATTATCGAAATCTTTTATTTTTGATATACTAAAATTTTCTTCAAGTGTTTATTTTTTCACACCTAAAAAGTATTTTAAAATGTTAAAAGTTATATATATTAGTACTAAATGAAAAAGAATATAACATAAGTATATTCAATATAAAAAATTATAACACAAAATTTTCAAAAAAAACACTTTGGCATGATTACTAAAAATTCTAAACACTTTGACATGATTACAAAAAATTCTTTCATATTTTTGAAGTTATTAATGGTATTTATTTCTTTTAAAATTTTAAAATACTTTTTGAGCTTGCAAAAAGTTAATAAAATTTTTAAGAAAAGTTTAGTATATCAAAAAATAGAGTGATCCAGTTTTTTTTTTTTTAATCATCAATAAAGACTATTTTAACTATGGTTTAAATTTTTCTTTGTCTTTATAACTAGGATCACCAAAATACCCTTAATTTTAAAATTATTTATTAATTTACTATTAAACTTCCAATAGAAGGACCACTTTTGTTAATAATTTATGTAACGCCCGCCTAATTTGATGTAACAGATAATGTTATGATAATAACGACGTTAAATGTTATATTAATGACGATGAAAAGTGTTATACTCATGATATGTTATGATATATGATATAATGGTGCTAACCACTTTATTTTAAGTGTTATGACAGGTGACGCTCATGTGGAATTGATGTGCTCAAATGTTCATGTCATTAATGTTATATGTTTAATTATATTTTTATTGATAATTAAATGTTATGAATGATTTTTGTATTTAAGGACAGATTGGTAGGCCGGACAATTCAGGCTGCACGAATTTTTGGCCCCCAATTAATCAAAAAATTCTGATTTATTTCAAACAATGGGAGTTTCATTTTTTTAACGTAACAAAATTTAATTTAACGCTCTTTTTTTTTCTCTCTCCCTCTCACGTACACTCTTTCTCTCAATTCTATCCTATCACACGATTCATGCTCTGCAATTAATCAGAAAAAAAATTCTGATTTGTTTTAAGGGGATAAGTTTTCCTTGATTTTAAATTTCATTATTTTTTAATTTCTCTCTCTCTATCTCTCGATTTCTCTCTCTCTCATTTCTCTCTTCCTATCACATTTCTTTTCTTTCATCTTCCTCTCAAATTTCCCTGCAATTCTTTTGTTAAAATATCAAAAATTTCTTTGGAAATAATTCAAGAAATTTTAAGAAGAAATCGTTCTAAGGTATGAACTCAATCTCGGAAATTCTTAGGTATATTTTTCTCCTGTATTGTGACTGCTATATCTTTCTCTACGAATTTTATTTCGCTCTGAATTTTTAGTATGTTAATTATGCATGTGTTATGTGATTCTCCTCCAAATTTCACGTTAATTCAAATTTCCTATATTAAGTTATGAATTTTCTATTCTCCACCACTCACTGTAAATAATTGCTGACTGTTTTTGTGCACATATGTATGGGTATTATTTTTAATGCAAATGAATGTTGTTTTGCACGAAATTTGATGGATATGTATATATATATGTTAAGTATAGGACTGGAAAGTTTGGTAATGATTTGATGAGTATTCCATGTGTTATAGAATTTTATTAAACCTAGGTTATGTGATTGCTGAAATTGTAAAGTTGTAAGATTATTGTTATGTTATATTTTTTTTTGTGAGATTATATAATTTTATTTGGAAATGAGAAATTGTGTGCTACTGTATATGTATGTCAAAAATAATATCATATGAATGTTGAGGTCCAAATAAGTTTATTTTAAATATTTGGTACAAATTATTACATGTGACTCACT
>CAMOHE010036215.1:0-16548 GCA_946598075.1 Artocarpus hirsutus
TTTGAGGTAAGTACATTCTCACCTGCAACATGATATGTTTATGAAAAGTATGAGTTTTATGAAAAGTTTGAAATCCATTTTTATGATGGTTTTATGATGATTTATCATGATGATTTTTCATGAAGTTTAAAGCATGAAAGTTTATGTATGTTTTCATGATAATGTTTTTCAAAGTATGAAAGTATAAGTATGTATATATGTATCACCTAAATAAGTGTTGCACACCCTATGTTTATGTTTATGTTTATGATGTCCCAAAGGTTGGATATGTCATGTTTGGTTTGGGATTAGCTACCCCTCTCCTCTCATGACGGCGCGCCTATGATGATGATGTTATGGTGCAACAGATGGGCCCCTTAAGATAAAATGGATAAGTTTTAATATGGTTGATGTAATGAAAGATATGTTCTTATGAAAATGTGCCTAGTGCACTATTATGATGATGATGATGATGATGATGTTCATGAAATGTTTTTAAGTTGTGAGAATTATAATGTACTTACTAAGCATTAGCTTATTCAAGTTTTTCATCATGTTGCAGATAAGGGTAAGAAAGTTATGGAGTAGGCGGAGGACACTGACAAGCGTGTGAGCTCCAGAAGATGGTTTGCAAATGGAAGAACGCCAAGGAAAGAGATTTAATGGAATAATCTATGATATTCGATTTTGAGTATGTTTATAACATTTTTGAATTTTAAGGATATGTTTTATAATTTTTGAGAATATTTATGTAATAGACTTTTATTATTTTATAAAGTTTCTTCCGCATTTGAAGTTTTAAAACTTATTTTTAAATCAAATTTTTCTTTTGTTCGGCTTGCCGACCATACTGGTTGGACTGCCGAATAATTTTGATCGGCCTGCCGGTTGCCAGGTATCGGCCTGTCGATCTTGTTGATTTTAAAACCCCATTTTGTAAGGCCTCGGACGGCCTGCCGATGGGTGACCTTCGGCCTGCCGGTTGAGTTCGGCCTGCCGGCCGAGATGTGTTCAAACAATTTTATCTTTTGTTTTCAAAAGTCAATTTAATTTTAAATGATATTAGCAAACTATTTACAGAATGTTTATGGAAAAGCGAATTGTTATAATTAACTAATTATAATTTCTTGCGAATTGTATTTTTAATAAAAAAAAATGTATGTAAAGGATCCTGGGAATGTTTTTCCAAACTATGGTTATAAATATGAATTCAAATACATAATAGTTTTGCTATAATTAATGTTTTAAAGAATGAATGTAACGACATCTGTGACGTCCGAAAAGGGGGCTTTACACTCTCCCTCTCTTGCCCTCACTCTCTCTCAGCTTTCTCTTTCTCTCTCTTTGTTCTCTCTCCCCCTCTCTTTCCCCTCTCTTATTTTTGTTTCAAAAATCAAGCAAGAGCTCTCGATTTCTCAATGGATTGGAAGCTTGGAAATAAGGATTAGTCTCCACAAACTTGATTTCAAGCTCGGATTTAAGGTTAGTTTAACCTTTTTTTTTCAAATTTTAAACTTTTTCTCCAAACTTTCAATTTCTTTAAAATGTTATAATCTGAGATTCTTGAGCTTAGGAAACGTTTAATCTAGGTTAGTATAACACAAACCCTTACAAATTTGAGCTTGATTTGGATGAAGTCAAGCTTAATCAACTTTTTTCCTTTTTCTCCATTTTTAGATTTCTTTGAAATTTTCTATGTAAAACTCGTTTGAATTTGTTTAGATGTGTTCTAACATGTTCTTTCTATCATTTATGAATGTTTTCTATGCCTGAGAATTGAGAAAACAGGTTTAGATTGAGATTTTGGACTCGAAGAGGCCTAGGCTTGAAGTCTCGAACCTCTCAAATTTTTCCAATTTGGCAAGCCAAACATCGAGTTCGATAGGCCAAATTCATATCATCGGCAGGCCGAACTCATAGCGGGTTCGGCAGGCTGGGTCCATATGATCGGTAGGTCGAACTCAGCAATTCGGTAGGCCAGACCAAGGAATTCGACAGGCCAACCAGCCACAAGGAAAAATGACCTTTTTTCACCCGTTTTTACTGTTATATACCTAGATTAAGATTTTAACTCTATAGTATGATTTTACGGACATAAATGGCACACTAGGACACCATGAAATAGCTTAGTAGTGTAAAATATCTTAAGCTAGATATTAATAAACTTAGTTTACATTTAAGGTTGCTCGTGGTTCTATGGAGCTATTGTATAGCAGATTAAGACTGCGGTGCTGAGTTGCGGTGCCAAATATTGATGGTAGCTAGGTTTTTAAATAGTTTTGGCCTCAAAATGACTTCTTTCAAAATATTGGCAATGAATGTTTGAAAAAGATTTTATCAGTTGTTTTCATAAATTGTTGAATGAGATGGTATTCATAATGAACTGCGTAATGAACGTAAATGAATATACTTGGTAAAAGGAGATTTTAATAGCTATAGAGATACATCAATCGACATGATGCTATACTCAGAGATCGGGTCGTGTGGAGTGCGACGTTGGGGGCAGGTCTCGAAACCCAGTTAGGCCACTATGGTAGTGATAACTATGGTTTGCCCAAGAAAAAATAATATAATCCTTTCTTGCCAAACAATGAACCATTTTTTATGAGAACGATTTAATTAAATTTATTTATTTAATTCTGTTTTACTAAATATTTTCTTGAATGAAAAATTTTATATTTAAATTAAGCGTTTTTAAAAACTTAGTCCTACTGAGCTTTCCGTTCATATTTTATTTCTTTTCAAACTTTTCCCCCTCTGGGTGGAGTTCAGCTTAGGACTTACTGAGAGTCCATCGATCGGACTCGCAAGCAATAGAAGACCTTAAATAGGTTATTTGTTGAAGTAAATCAAGGCATGTAATTCTTTAATTTTCTTTTTCTTATATTAGACTGTGGTTTATTATTTTAAATAATTGTTCAAAAAGTTTTAAATTTATCACATTTTTAATAATTAACTAATTCCTTAAATTGGTAATTTTTAACTAAAATTTGATTTAATTATTTTAATTAGTCTGCCACGTCACCTCCTAAATTTTGGGGCGTGACATACCCTTAATTAGACCGAATTTGTTCATGAAATATAATTTTCTTTTTGATAAAAATTTTTAAAAAATATTTTTAAATTTAAAAAGTCAAAAACTTGAGATTTTTTTTTTTTAAATGTGATGTTTTGTTTTAAGATTTTTTATGTTTTTAATATATAAAAAATTTTCATAACTATTGAAGGGTAGTTATATTGTTTTGCCCAATTTTTTTTTTTATATCAATAAGGATAAAATTAAATAAGTTTATATCTTTGTAGTTTCTAAAAACAGACAAAAATAATTAAAAAACATTTAAAACCAAGAGGTAATAATATCAATTAGCCAATTATTAAAACTTAAAAGGACATAAAAGGGAAGAAACAAGAGACACACGGTCCTTCAAAAGCATTGGCATTTTCTGCATTTAATGGTTAATCAATTATTTGATCAAAATTTGTCGCCGAAATAAGGCCATGACTTTTTGGAGGGACTCAAATTCCTTGTTTAATTTTTGGTGTCCCAAACAGTGTTTAACTAATTATTTTATAATATATCATATGTTAAAAAACATGTAAAAGTGAATTAAATAATATTTCAAATTATTTTTCAAATATTACGTAAGTTAGACACCATTTAAGATAATAGAATTAAACGGAGGATTTGAAGTTGGGGCAACCAGAATGCTCATTACCTTTTCATCCATTTGCCGATCAAGTCTATGTCCGTTATGGAAAACTCAAGTCAATGTTCAGGTCTTCTATAGCATCGGCCTTAATTCTTTCTACGTTACTTCTCGTGCGACTGGGTCAACATATTCTGTTTTTTCTTATAGTCTCCTGTCCGTGTATTTTAGATAACTCATCACATGAAAGCTGTGAAATAAGACAAAAAGGGTATCAAGAAAAATCTCCTCATGAGCACCTTGCTTTAGGCTATTAAGCAGATTATAAAAATAAGTGAAGCGTGGGAGAAGTTTCAAAGACAAGATCAAATTAATAAACAGCAGCTGATCTGTAACGATGAAGGGGGTTTTTGTTTTTGTAATAAGCATTCTCTTGGCTACCTTTCTCTTCTTTCCTTCTTCGATCCTAGCCGGACGTGCAGGATATGTAACCGTTGGCAGTAATAATCGAAGTGAGTGCATGCACTAGCTAATTATTTACCAATTTTTTGAATTTAATAATATAGAATTATTTAGAGCCTTAACAATACCAAGACGTTGGTTGATTACGAAGAAAATTTGAACCAATTTGTTACGCATGGTGTTTTCTGTCATAAAATTTAAATTACTATAATATTTTTGGCTCAACTGTTAGTTCAAATTCATTGCCCAAACCCCCTACATACCACTCCCCATTTAGAATGACGGCTTGTCATGTCTACATATTTATGTATGTTTATATTCTTTTGAAATTAACCTCCTATTACTCCAAGAATGATTAATCTATCAGGGCTGATTTCTCTTTCTCTAAGCAGATCGTGCAATTAGTTCACCAAAACGAAATACACAACCACAACATGAAAGCCGTGATCCTCCACCAAGAATGACCAGTCCGCGAGGATGGTATGAAAGTCCTAAATGCATATCTGTATATAAGCGCACGTGCTCGCCTTGAGGCCACTGAATGAGACACCGACCGAGGCCATTTTAAGTAGAATGAAAATTCTCCATTTTGTGACTATGGAAAGCTAGCTAGCTGCACAAACATGAATAAAAGGGAATACATAATGATGTCCCGATATCAAGTATATGGTTGATATATGTTTTTACGAGGGCTAGCTATATAAATATTTGTTTTTATTATATAGCTTTGCTGTTTTGTTTTTTTATAATAGCCTTGCTGTGTTGTTCAATACTTAAATAATTCCATGTACAATTGGATTTCTTTAAGGGCCAGACAAGAGTGGAGCTAGAAAAAATTAATCCGAGGTGAGGGCTTAACGGAACTAATAAAGTGGTGTACAAATATGGTGAAGTAGAATTTCAAGGGGCGAAACACATGTTTTATAAAATGTTATAGACAAAAGTAAAAAAGAAAAAAAGTTCATAGGAGTGGCCGTCTACTATTGTCTTGGTGCTTCCGCCTCCCATATGTTCAGCAGAATTAATAGAGAAGATCAGTCCTCCGAGACAAATAGAACCAATATTAATCATGTCATTTACAGGCGTCAATATAGATTTTTATAGCAACCAAAAGATGCAAGGGGATAAGGCCTTTCACAAAAGAGTATAGTGAAAACAGTTAATTTCCTCGACTCAAGTTAGGGGCAAGCTTAACATATTTCCTCTGTTTATATTTCTTTACGTTAATTGATATCAAAATGATCGAGAGTACAATCTCGAACAATATTTTGATCTTTTCTTTAGGAATAGCCATACTCTACATACACGTTGCTTAAATCTTTCTGAAGAAAGAACCATCATTTATGCCTGATGAACCTTATGATCATTGTTGCACTTGCAAACCAATTCATGACGACAAATATATTACATGCAAACCGCCTCAAAATAAGGGATGACACTTTTCAAGTGTCTATAGTTGAAAAAAAACCTGAATATCAGCCGAAAATGAGGGACTTTTAGGGGACAAAAAACAAATCGAGAATTATATTCATCAACTTAAAAGTCCAAGTCTAGATTAAAGCATCTTATTACTCTAACACATTATATCACTTTGTTGGAGTATAATTCAGGTTAAGCCACTTGACAAAAGGGCAAAAAAAATAACTAAAGCACAGTCCTTTGGCCCTAGTGCACCCCAGCATGGTTGCAAGAGATTGGTATGCAAAGTAGGCCGTCCATTTGATCATCAAGCGATTATATTGTAATGAAATTTCAGAAACCCTTACAATGTCAAAAGTAGTACATATTTAAGTCAAGCATAGTTAGCTCCCTAAGAAATGTGATCACTAACCACAATTACTAGCCTCCAAATCTAATAGTTAGTAAAAATCTCTAGAGTAGTAAAATCACAATTCACTTGGAGATTCTAAAATATGATAAAGACAGGGTCGCCTAACAGGTAGCCTTTCTTTGAACTTTCTAATTCTTGGGTTTGATATTAATATCATTGGAAGAGATTTGGTCCTTGTCACGAGTATAGGCCCCTTGAGTAAAGACTACGAGTACCCAAATTCAAGCTTGAGAAGGATATACAAGAAAAGTCGGTCTTATATCAACTTGATTTTAATTAATTCTATGGTTTACAATGAAGGATAAATGCCCTTCATCCATTTTGCTCATGACTCAAGTCTTTGTCGATTTGTTGGAAATCAAAGTCTACTATATATTGCAACGTTACTTTTGAACGTCTTTTTTCTATACTATTGAATGTTCATTTTATCCTTGATTAATGGAAATAACATGTTGAGAAAAAGACGAAAAAGGGCAAGGAAAAATGAAAATATTATCCTCAGCTTCTTGCCCTTGGCACTTGAACACACTATCAATAAGAGATGCGGGAGGGAAGTTTTAAGACGAGAAAAATAATATAACCATCTGATCTCTAAAGATAGATGAAGCAAGTTTTTGTTCTTGTGCTTGCCATTCTCTTTGCTACCATTCTCTTCTTTCCTCCTTCCATCCTAGCCCGACAACTAACCGCAGAATTTTCTTTTTTACAAAGATTAACTATAATTTTCATGATCCTAAACGTCCCGAAAGTTGCATTTTGTTAGTCTTGAAATTTAATATATATATATATATATATATATATATATATATAGTCTCTAATCCTATGAAAAATCACAACCATAAAAAAAAATGATACAAATTGTACGGGGGAGGGGGACTTACATGGCGTTTAGTGCATAGGTTTAGAGTAGTTCAAATTATGGAGATAATTTAAACTATTATTTGATAGAATAATAACTGAGGCTAATTCAAACTATACAAGGAGTTTTAAACCAGTCAAAACTACCAACATATGAATTCCCTCACCCTCAAATTCACATTGTTTAAACCATTTTCTATAGTAAAAATCATTCACATTCTCTTTTTCTTTTATAAACCATATTTTTCCAAACATCCGTCCTCGTTTTAAACTTGATGTGATATTTTATTCTCATTTTAAACTTTTACATTTCAAACCCAGTTCAAAACCACCGTTTAAACCACAAAGTTTAAAATCTACAGTTCAAATCATAAAATTTTAAACTATAACATTCCGAAACATAAACCAAACTATTTGAAAGTTCAGAAATTAAAATGCAATTTCTAAGGTACTTTACAAATAAAAAAAAAAGGTGGGTGAAAACTACGCTGCAGAAAAAAATGTTTATACTAATTCTTGGAAATCCTCCTAGTGTACTCCAAGAGTGTAATGAATCCACCAAGCCTGATAATTTTTTTTATTTTTCCAAGCAGTGCATAATCCACCACCAAAAGAAAATGGACGAGTACAACAAAAAGAGCGCTTTCCTCCCCAAAAATGGACACCAAGAATGACCAGTCCACGAGGAAGGTATAGTCTACCACCTAAGGTAGGAGTAGTTCAGTGTGGTATATATATGTGCTCGCATTGCCCTCCTGGAGACCATTCTTAACTTTCTCGTCGTGAGAAATTGTGATTAACTAATATAGATCGTTGTATTAACCTAATTGTGCCAAATTTTCCCTGTTTCTTTTAGCTATTCTTCTTTTTCAAGGATTTTTTTTTTATAATGCGGACAAAAGCTCATACCGTTGTATCTCGATGGTTGGATCACAGTCTCTTATCATGAAAGTGGCTGCAAGAGCAGCGACGCTATGAGAAATCCAGTAATCCAGGCGATGTGTGAACAAGGAAAGTTGTGTATCATAGTTAGAATCTAAATATAGAATAGAGACATGCATCCTACAAGAGATTTAAAAATGAATCCCCCAGGCACAGTTCGTTGAATCTCCCAGCCCAAAAGATGTCCCATCTTTCGTCAAAGTTTCCCAGTTTATACTCTTGCTAAGACATTCTCCCGCAATTATACGCTTGGATTTGTAAAGTCATAAAATCAAAATTCAATTGATTCTTTCTTGTTTTCATGTTTTGTAAACATATCATTGTTATTTTGCACCAACCGATCCTGAACGAGTTAGGTGTAGCGTTTATGAACACAACTGCCGGCCTGGAGGCCACTGAATGGGACGACTGCCCGCCTGAATTTAAGTGACAATGGTCAGCTAGCTGTACCTTATACAGTATATGTATCGGTAAATTAAATAGCGATCAATAATAAAATGGGGTGGGATAACAATGCAACAATATCATTTTGGTTTATTATGTTTTTACCAGGGCTATATATAGCTTTGCTTTGCTGTGCAATAATAAATCCAGCATGTACTCTTCTTTAAGGGCCAGATATTCGGCCAAATATTAAGAGAGAGAGTTCTCTTAAGGCAAATAAAACCAATAGTAAGGTCGCATCGATATTGATTTATAGTTGTTGGAAAAACACCTATGCCAATGTAGCCACAGAAGAAAATTCCCTTTTTTTGATAAAATGGGATTTTTTTTATATTAAATTTCTACGAAACTACAACACCAATAACCAACCAAAGCACAACATAAAAAGAAAAAAAATCAATGCGAGACATCGATTTTTACGTGGAAAACTCTCTAATGTAAAGGGAAAAACACAGCACAATATCAACTTCTACTATACTAAAATAATGGGCGTATAAAAATCCCCTTTAGATACAATTAGAGGCTTATAATCATCAAGATAAACATCAATTTTAGCTAAACAATAAAGTCATTATAGATGTGTAGATCTACAATTAAATAGATTAAGTTAGAAATTGGCTAATAAACATATTTAGGTAAATTAGACCCTTAATCACTGCTATTAGGTCTTAACCAAGCTTCAAAACACAAATTATTAATCGAAATATTCGTTAGTAATAACTGCAAACATGAAATTCAAATGGAAAGAAATCATAGAAGATTGCGTGATAAAAATAAAGCTGTATAAAATTTATGATAGTTCACCTAATTTGAGCTATATCTATTGTTGAGGAGTCTTTTTCACTATTACAAGAAATCTAGTACAGATTACTATGGTTTTTTGGGAATTCTAGAAATAAGGCAAGTGCTTGCCTATGTTTTAGTGAGAATGCCTGTGAATGAGAGCATGCATCCCCCTTATAGAGATCAAACTCAACAGGCTTAAGTTCCTGCATAGAAGGTAGTGGTCTTGAGCAGTTGAAAGGCAAGTGAGACACCTATCAAGTGATCATTGGCCCTTCATTTCAAAGCAACTCAACTTGGGTAACTGTTCATTTCGTGGGTTGTAACTCCATTTCAGTGGTTATGTCATGATCCTTAACCGAGATATGATGTGGAGGCTTGGTTAAAAAATATAAAACAAGTATAAGAAATAATTTAAGTTGAGTAAAGTTTTTAAAGATTTTTAATTGGATAAAAGATGCATAATTTAATAGCGACATTATCTTATTTTCGAACCAATGTTTTGATAAAAAAATAATTATGAATAATTATTTCAATTTCGCTTATTTATTTAAAAAGACCATTTTAGTTACCCCTGAATCATATAATCTTAAGTCTATTCATTTGAGGATATCTAAAACTTTTATCGTGTGATTAGAACCTGAAAGAAAATAGATTTCCAAAGAAAACCTCAAAGCAAACCATTAAGGAAAAGCATCTTGGGCATTAGTTAGAGATTTATAGCACAATCCTCAAGTTCTAGGCAGACACCAAAAAATAAAACAAATGCAATACAAAAGACATCAACCACAGTCCAGAGCAAAGTCTGAGAGAAAGGAAATAATGAAATTTTAAGTTCTACATGTTTTGGCTAAAATGGAAAGAAATTAAACTGCAAATAAGTAAATCTCCACTCTAAGTCCGACTTTGCCTTGAAAACTACAGCTCTTATGGTCTACTCGATACCGTCATTAACACTGCCTGGAATGGTTAAATTGAAAACATAAAAGAAGGAGCGAAAAGCCCAATACGATATCATTTTAACAAAACTTTAAAATTTTAAAGTAATTGAGCAAACAAAATGAGTAAACAAATACATAAATAAAATATTTAAAACATGATCATATACACGAACAAGTAAATGAGAGATGAAACAGTTTAATTAAATTCTCAATATCTAAACTATTATATATCATGTGCCGAACATATTTATAGCTAGATTACCCACACTGCGAAGTGCCCCGATCGAGGTTTAGGGCCTTGCCCCTAAGGTTACACTCTACGTAACCCAATCTTTATGGCTACTTAAAATCAACCACTAGAAGTCATATACATCCTCGGTAGTATTTGAAAATCAATTATGCTTGGAATTTCTTATTCCAAGTCTAAAACATAGTTTCAAGCCCATTTGCCAAAAAAATATGAAATCAACCACAAAGTTATGACAACATGAGAAAACACTTTTGATTAACAACTTGTTAGAAACATGCACATCTCAAGATAATGTAATATGGCTAAAACAATTCAACATAGTTCAAATCATAGCTGCCAAGAAAAGGGATTAAAAATCCTACATTATTAGCAACGTTACACGTGGATGACTCCTAATCTTCATAAGCCAAATCCCTAGACCACGTATGCTCCTGTTATTGCCCAAACCTTGATAGCTTCTAATAAAGTCAAAGGACAACCAATTGACAACAAACTAAACTATGAACTTGCATTATTCATAAATTTGTCTTTAGTGTGCCCCTTATATTCAAAACAATTATAAAATAAAAAAATTGGTCTTCTAAAGGCTTTAAAATGTGAAAATGGAAGTTTTCGAAGTGTTTCTACATCACAAATACAAAGGATTAGAATCGGAGCAAGCCAAAGGGCTCAGATAAAGGTGGCAATAACCAAGGTTTCCAACCGCCGAGCGGTTGATCGCTATACCCAAAACTAGGTTTTTGCCCAATTTTGTCTCTTCACGACTTGATTAGAACAATATTCAAATTTTCTACTTTAAAATAGTTTTTAGTGATCAAACTCAGTCCAAAATACATAGTAAAACATCTTATGATATAAATAAACAAACTTCCTTAAATTTTGATGCCAAAATCACAATCTAGTATCACAAATTCGGAGTTTATGAACAACAAAAGTCAAAACACGCTCACATAAGATTTCTAAGCTTTAAACCTTAAAAACACTCAACAAGCAACCATAGAATCCGAGTTTAAACATCTAGAATATATGTATAACAATGGTATTGAATTAAAACGACAACTTATTTTCTATTTTAACATAAAACTCAAATTTGTTCATTAATATTCCAGTATGTGCATGTTTATAAACCAAAAATTTTAAGAAGATAATGAAACAAAATTTAAATATTTAATTTGTGTTAAATACAAAATAAAAAACTAGATTTGTCTTATGGAAAACCTACTTCAAATCCCTTTTTAAAAAAAACTTGAAAGCTTAGGTTAGAAATCAAACTTGGAGTTCCTAGAACTAGTTGGCCACAACGGTGGAGTTTTTTTTTTTTTTTTTTTTTTTTTTTTGAGTTTTTGAATAGAAGAATGGGTTGGTTAGGGTTTTGAAATGGAGAGAAGGAAAGAGAGAAGTTTTTGGAGAAAGAGAGGAGAAATGAGTGTGTCTAAAACAATTCTGAAGGAAGAGTTTTTAAAGGAAATTGCAGCAATGCATGTCTACCTTGGTTTGTCTTGTTTAGACTTAAGGAAGAAGAAAGTACGAGCTTAAGTCAAGAAGGAATCATGTGAAAGAAAATGTCTGGAAAAATAGAGTGGCATAATTTATAATTATGTGAAAATGCTAGTTATGATTTGGAAATTAATGAAAAGTAAAAAAAAATTATGAAATTTAATATTTTAAACCAGAAATTAGTTTTTGTTTAAAAACAAAAATTAAATTTGTGGAATTTTAATTATGCAAATTTATGACAGTTTAAATTATGGCACACTAAATAATTAAATTTACACATAATAAACAAAAATAAAATATTACAGGTTATTAGCTTCAGTTTTATTTATCTTCTAGATGAGTTGAGCACTACGACTACAACAACTACATAGTTGGGCACATGACAATGTGACCGGAATGAGCTCATTATAAGGTCTCCATCGACTGGAGCAATCATTTTAAATACTAGGTGACCATCAACACAATTGGACACATTTGGCTTGACACACAATTTAGGTTATAGGTAGACTCGGTTCAAAGCTTAGGCCTTTGATTTGGGCTTTTCTAAATCGGACTCCAACAGTCATCAACTACCAAAAAAAAAAAAAAGAATTTTATAACATAGCAACAAAGAAAAGTCATGGGCCTTAACAAGAGATTATTTTGCAGAGGCACTATAAAGATATCAAATTGAGAATCAATACCGGTAGATATGAAGAGCTTGTTATAAAGATTCATCCTGTCGAAATTGAGCTTAATCCGACACCGTTTCTCTACTTGATTGTTTTCCACAAGTTTCAAAACCCTACTCCTTTTTCTCTTTTCTCTCTCTTCTTTCTTTCTCTGGTCACTACGTCCCCTTGGCAGCTCCTACATTCCTTTTCTTCAATTAATGATCATGTGCAACAAGCTTGCTTTCCAAGCCTCTTCTTTATCATTTATCATTGTTGTCTTCTTCTTCTTCTTTTTATATACTTTGACGAAGCTTTTGGACTCAAAAACCGTATTTGGTCTAGCCCACTAATGGACGAACAACCCAACAATGGTAAATAAAAGGAGGAGAGTGAATTGGGTGGTATACCACTTTTTTACTGCCACTTTTTTTCATTATTTTGATTCATACTATTTTTTTTAATCAAAAAGGCCAAAATACTCTTAGATAATATATATTTACTTAACCTTAATTAAAATAATTGTGATCAATTATGCCTTTTTATTTTTTGAAAGTGATATGTTTTAAACTTTTTCAAAAAAATCAAAAAATTAAAAAACAGTTTCAAAGAAGTAATATTTCTTAAATTGACCGAAAGACGAAGGAATAAAGCTTAAATTTCACAAAAGAAACTTGAATAAAGGCCTTGACTCAAGATATGCAGGGGCAAGTGTAACATATTTTCTCTTTCTATATATCTACACGTTAATTAATATCCAAATGATAAAAAGTTGTCTTGAATTATACAGCTGATCACTTCTCTAGGAATAGCTAAACTGTAGATACACGTTGTTTAAAACTTTCTGACGAATTAATCCTCATTTATGCTTGATGAAACTTATGATCATTGTTTCCTATTTGTGTCGTTTATCTAGTTGCTGTTTTCACCATCATGTCGTTTTGGACATCGTTGTTGTTTTCTTATTGTTTTTTGTTTGTCATCTTTCGATCCCTGCTTCTGCTTTTACTTTCACTCTCTCTCTCTCTCTCTCTCTGTGTTCATCCTACACTTTTTCCGTCGTATCTAGTCGTTATGTTTGCATTTCCTTTTTATCGTCGTTTTTCTAATTTCTTGTTATTCCAAATTTTCGTCGTTTTCTGTTTTACTTGTCCTCTATCGTACTTTTGTCGTCGTTTCTATTTTGTCATCCTTTCTTATTGTTTGTAATTGTCAGTCTCGTGTTTCTCACTTTTCAACACGTTTCCTTTTTTCATTGTCTAGCTCTTATTTGGTTGCGATTTCCGACCTCTTAAAGTTAGCATTACGTCGTTTTCTATTTCACGTGACCGTTTCGGCCTAGTTATATTTTCCATATAATTCCGCTTTGTTGTCATTTTCATTCTTAATTAATTGTCGTTGTTTCTTTTTCACTCGCGTTTTCCGCATTTTCATGGTTTTTTTAATGACCTTGTAATATCCTCCTTTCGTGTCATTTTTTACTTCGTTTTTTCCTTGTGGTTATCTCATTTGTTGTCCTTCATTTGTTTTGTCGACACTGTCTGGATCTTGTTTCCTTTTTATCGTCGTTTTGTAATTTGTTGTCGTTTCTCATGTTTTATGATTGTCGTATCCTTTATTGTCTTGTTTTCCTGCTGCTTGTTCTTAAGTTTCTCTCGTTTCCTTTTTGTTTGTCGCGTTTCATATTTTTGCCGTTTATTAGTTTCTTGTTGATGTTGTTGTTATTGTTTTTGGACGTTTTCTTGTGGCTTGTTGTTTTAAGTCGTTTCATTTTTCAGTGTCGTTTTCTACTTAGTCTTAAGTTAATAATTTCAGTGTAGTTATATCTTTGAATTTCAATTCATGTCTTTTTTGTACTTTTTCAAGATCAATGGTTATTTTGATCTTGAAATTGATAAATTTAACCTTTACACCTTATAAGTGGTCTTGTAACAAAAAAAGAGCCAAGCGTAATATTTAAAGAAACAAAAAAATGATAAAAATAACCCTCTCAAGTTAAGTTGTAAAAGGTACTTTAGAAATTAGTGTTTAATTAGAAGTTACAAAAGTAAATTTATCAATTTAAAGGTCTAAATCGGTTGTTTACTTAGAAAGAATACATAATTTAAACGGATTTGAAATTTAGAGAGAGACTTTTGAGAACATCCAAAATAGAGGTTTTTTTTTTTTTTTTTAAGTCAATATGCAGGATACAAAATCGTAAACATCCTCAAAAACTAGAGTTGGAACTTTGATACTCTATTGGACAAGTGGCAAATGACATCGAGGGCAGCGGTCCCGTAAAGTTTTGATCGAGGACAGTTGAAATAAGACAGAGGGAT
The DNA here is from genome assembly GCA_946598075.1 of Artocarpus hirsutus. Taxonomy (NCBI): domain Eukaryota; kingdom Viridiplantae; phylum Streptophyta; class Magnoliopsida; order Rosales; family Moraceae; genus Artocarpus; species Artocarpus hirsutus. The sequence goes on from CAMOHE010036215.1 coordinate 14,606, forward strand.
TTTAATATATTTAATCTTTTAAAAGTTACTCCTTTTAAATGTCATACATACATAACTTAAATAAATATTATAAATGAGAGTATGATAAACTTTTTTAAATGTAAGTATAAATAAAAACTTTATTAAAAATATTAAGTTATAAATATTATAAATGAGAGTATGATAAACTTTTTTAAATGTAGGATAAATAAAAACTTTATTAAAAATATTGCATAATATGCAATTTTTTTAAAAGACAATACCTCCTCACCACAAAACCCAATCACCTTAAAAAATATTTTAAAGAAATAACATCATACATTTACACTCACAATTCATAATCGCATACTCACTTTGTTGGCTCATTTCTCCATTTACCTCACACTCAGAGCTAGCACCGAACCTCGGCCTCTCCAGCCCTCGTCAATGCTGCAATCCTCTAAGTCATCTTTCCATCAGTACTCTGTGGTAGGTATTTTGACCTTCTCTTTTGTTCCGTCTCTGATCTCTCTTTCTTTTTGCTTCTGTTTTCCTAGTGTCAAGTTAAAGAAGGCCCACGTGTGGATTGTTTTTCACCAAAACAACAGAAAAATGATTAGAGGCACTACTAGTAATAAACACTTTCATTTTCATTAATAAAGATAAGATGGTCACATTAACAGATTCACCTTCTATTAGTGGATAGTACTTTAACATCATCAGTATTTTATAGCAATGTTTTAAAAAAGTTTCTTCTTTTCAGGCTTAAAATGCTTATGATCTTGCCAGAAGTTAGATGAATGGAGTGTAATAATTTAGTGGGTCTATGTGAGTTTACTCATGCTATGTCTATTTTCATCTCTACTCTTAACAATTTTGTCATGTTATACAAATATTATAACGCAATCACATGAAAAGGAACTACATACTCGAGATTAAAAGCAAAGCTACACATCAACAAGAGGTGGGCAACAGTCTTTTTATTTTTTTTCTTTCAATAGTTTATAAAATTTTATAAAAATATATTTTACTTTTTTAAAAATTATATTTCGTCTTTTTAAAGTGTACATTTCTTTTATTTAATTTTTCCTACCAACATTAGTATATATCACCCCCTGCTCCCGCTCGAAACACTTGACAAATGAATGAGGCGTGAATAATTAATTGGAAGAACAACAAAGAATAAGGGATAACAAATGCAAACTTGGGCTTCGCTTCCTTGTTTATGGGATTCTTATTTAATGTTGAACTTGTAGGGTTGGAGCAGAAAAAGATGATCCGAACATTTCTCTTCGATTCAGACATACGACAATCTTGTTTGGCTGCTTCGTCGTCATGTCATTTCGCTTAAGGCTCAACTGACAATGGAAGGGGCAAAAATGAGATTTAAACGAAGAAGAATCACGAGGTCCAAAAAAGGAAGTCAATACGTGGACCTCTACTGTGTTGCCAACTCGGATGGGGTTAGAAGAGTTAATCGCCTTTGTTATGTTCGCCACACGCCTGCTCTTGAAACCGCGATTTCAACTGGCGACTTTGAGGAATTTTAACCCAGAACAACCCAGAAACGAAAGCTTTATTCGTTTGAATGGCTTAAGTCAGCCATGGCGTCATCGAGATCTTTGATACTCCGCCGCTTTTCCCTCTACTTCGCCGCCCAAATCCAACGGAACCACAGACTCCTCAGCTCAGCTTCTTCGTCTGCTCTTCTCGAAGCCTCTTCTTCGTCTCCGTCTCCCGATGCCGTTCATATTACGGAGAATTGTGTTCGAGTACGATTCTTCTTCTCTATTATCAAATTCTTTTTATTTCAGTAATAATTTCTGTGTCTGCTCTGATTTTATTTGCTTGGTTTGTTGTTGTATTATCAATTTGTCATCTTTTTGGGGTTTTCCCTTTTCGCGATTATGGAAGAAAGAGATTTTTGGAAAATTAATAGAAGGAAAAAAAGTGAAATTTCGTTTTTTTGTGCAATTTTTTTTTTT